>VXBR01002036.1:1610165-1678138 GCA_013400215.1 Cisticola juncidis | reverse complement strand
TGTGGAGGCGCTCCCCTCTTCGGGGAGCGGGGCACCGGTGTTGGGGCGAGAGGGGGCTCCGTGTACGCGTTGAGGAACCTCCACCTCCCGCCGGTGCCTGCTGGAGTGCAGCCATTGGCGTACACCGCTACAGGTCCTCGGTGTCTTGATGCTGCTGTGAGTCTCCAGCAGGGGAAGGAATCTCTTGTCTGCGTAAGTTTCTCCCTTGCAGACAAGGCGAAGACTGTTTTTAGTAAGCAGTTGGAGGGGTGGAAAGGAAGGCATGCATCTGCTGAGTCTCCTTTTTAAGTGACTCTGTTTATCAGCGTGGCTCAATAGAGACATTCATGCAGAAGCTTTTATTGCATCTATTTTCTTGTATGAGAGATGACTTTCTCCCTCATTAGTAATGGCTGTCGAGTCCCTTATTCTTTTCTCTCTCCATGACCTTTTCTTCTGACAAGTCCCTTTAGATATTTCCAGGACAGTAACTAAAACTTCTGCACATTGACCTGTTTTAAAAAATTACCAAAACATGGCCTGCATGTGAATTATTGCTGTCTTAGAAATCTAGAAAGTGAGTAACAGGGTACAGGTATATATGTTGTCTCTCAGACTTTGTTTCCGTGTATTGCAGACAGCATGTCATGGTCTCACATACCAACTTTGTTTCTCAGTTGGAGAGATGTGAGTTTAATGGATGAACTGTTTGGTGAATGAGGAACTGAAACTGGCAGCATGGCCACATCCAAAGAGTTGTAGTCACTGTCTCAATGTTAAAATGAAGATTAATAGCAGGTGGTGTCCCACAGAGGTCTGTACTGGGATTGACAGTGATCAATATCTTTATTAATAACATAGACAGTGGGTTTGAGTGTGCCTTTGGAAGGTTTGCAGATTACTCCAAGGTGAGCAGTGCAGGTGGTGTGCTGAGGGAAGGGAGTGCCCTGCAGAGGGACCTTGACAGGCTTGAGGAGCAGGCCCATGTGAACCTCAAGGTTTTGCACCTGGGTAGTCCCCAATATCTGTAGAGAGTGGGAGATGAGTGGGTTGAGGGCAATCCTGCAGAAAAGGACTTGGGGAGTGGATGAAAAGTTGCACATGAGGCAGTAATGTGCATCCCAGAAAGTCGGCATATTTTGATC
Source organism: Cisticola juncidis (assembly GCA_013400215.1). Classification (NCBI taxonomy): domain Eukaryota; kingdom Metazoa; phylum Chordata; class Aves; order Passeriformes; family Cisticolidae; genus Cisticola; species Cisticola juncidis. The sequence continues at coordinate 1,677,014 of VXBR01002036.1, read as the reverse complement.
TCCTTAAAAAGAAGCATGAACAGCAGGTAGAGAGCAGTGATTCTCCCCTCACTGCTCTGCGTTTGTGAGACCCCATCTGCAGGACTGTGTTCAGCTCTGGGGCCCTGAGTTCTAAAAGGATGTGGATGTGTTGGAGCAGGTCCAGATGAGGGCCATGGAAATTGTGAGAGTGGAGCACCTCTCCTGCAAAGTAGGTTTGAGAGAGTTGGGGTTGTTGAGCCTGGAGAAGGCTCTGTGCAGAGATCTCATTGTGGTACATTGGTGCTTAGAGAGGGCTTATAAGGAAGACACATTTTACCAAGGCCTAAAGTGACAGAACAAGGGGTAATGGCTTTGAACAATTACAGAGTATGTTTAGATGGAATACATAGAAGAAAGCTTTTACAGTCAGGGTTGTGAGGCACTGGAACAGGTTGCCCAGAGGAGTTGTGAATCCCATCCGTGGAACTGTTCAAGACCAGACTGAGTAGGGCTTTGAGCAACCTGATCAAGTGACAGATGTCCCTGCCCATGTCAGGGGAAGTGACATGGGCAGGGACATTCGTCTTTGAAGGTCCCATCCAGCCCAAACCATTTTGTGATTCTGTGATTCATCTGAGAAGGATGGATCACAGAAAACACTCCACAGAACCTTTAAGATCTTAAGGGTCTTTTTCAAACTAAATAATTTTATGATCATCAGCTGTTGATTGCTATGTTTTGTTTTTCAAAATATTTTTCTTCTCCATTGCATTTTTAGGTCTTCTACAAGGCAATTTTTTTCCAGAGTCTGTAGTATTTATGTGTCTGGAATTTCTGTTGTAAGATTTTATCAGGATGTGGCAAATTTCTTCTCACTCTTCCCCTGTCTCCACCAAATCAGCAGTAGCTTCTAAACTGTGTAATGCCTCCTGTGTTCTTCTGTAACCATGTTTCTTTTAGCAAGTGTTTTAACTGTATTTTAAGGGGTGCTTCACCTCAGACTATAATTCTGAGATACTCTTACAGCTCTGTTTTTACAGCTCTTTTTTGCCTTTGACATTCTTTGGAAACTTTTTTCTGATACAATTGGTATATGTTCTTGTTTAAGAGTATTTCAAACATTTGCTACCAGAAATTACAAATTATTGTGCTAGTTGCTAGTTCTATTTCCAAAAACAAAAACCAAAAAAAAAAAAAAAAAAAAAAGGGAAAATAGATTGTCTTGCTTTATTGGAACAGTGGATGCCTTTTCAAGGATGTTATTTCTGTAATGTCTAGTCCTGTTTTCTTCGTGACACTTTTCATAGATTTGGAGTCTAATCTAAACTCAGTCTAAGCTTGTTTCTTAGTGGTATCTAGGTCTGTGATACTTAAAAAAGTTAAACAGAGCATGAGAACAGAGATGGAAACCTCTGTTTATCAACTCAAGTATGAGTATTTAGATGAAATGGCTCACTTCTAGCAGCTTAGGATCCAGGTTTTTTTTGAAGCATAGTTTTGGTACCTCTCTGTATCTCCTGACTGGAATAATAATTTTATTTACAAGTAGTATGTGCAAAAACATGCAAGAGAACTGGAGTTTGTTATTTTTTAAAATAAATGTTGAATCTATTCCTGTGTGTTGGGATTCTGACAATGTAACTTAAAATCCTTTCTATGTTTGACTGATAAAAGTAGAAATTTTGGCCAAAATCACAGTAAGTTTCTGTGTGCAACCTGTAGCCTGCCCGTCTGCGCATTTGAAGATTATCTGAGGACTTCTTTGATGTGACAGCTTAAAAAAACAGTGGGTTGTCTACCACATTCATCATCCATGTTTTTATGCATGTGACAGATGGGAAGCCTGTTCTTACCCTGCTCTTTATTCCTTTGTTAGGAGGGATGCTAGCACTGAAACCTCACCCTTCTGAGACAGCATTTCCCTTGAAGCAGTCAACCGTAGTAGATGTGTTAGCTCAGCTATAGACTTCAAGTACATAGAGACTGAAAAATCAAAAATTCTGTGGAAGTCTCAGTCATTAAAGGTGTGTGTGGTGGTTTCTCCCCCCAGCCCCTGATGTCTGTGTCAAAGGAATACATAAAAAACTAGAAAGGAACTTCATTAGCATTAGCATCCTCTGTGGGGAGGAAGGTGCATGTGTTCAGAGGTGGTAAGGAACCCACTGGACAAGCTATTTAGTATCTTGCTGTTTTTCAGGCTTGTAATTCTTGTTTATTTCAGCACAGGGTAAGTTTGAAGTAAGGTATTAATGTGTGGTTAGTGGTCTGCTCGCAGCTTCTCTGCTCCTTGTGTATGATGAAGTTAGGGTGCTTTTTATATACACATCCTCTTGTTTGAAGAAAACTTTACAAGTATTATGAGTTCAGTGTTTGGAAAGTAATTTATGATGTTCAAACACTCCTACGGAGTTTAGGGCCAACAACCTACACTTAAGGGATATTTAAATTTAGTAGAGAAATCTCTACTAACAATTCAAAACCAGAAGCTGAAAACATCCATCTTAAACCATTTGTGTAGTTAACCTGCTGTGAGCGTGAAGTACAAGGTACTAATGTAATTGGGTGAAATTTAAATGGTAAATAATAAAGGAATTGATGTTTGATGATTTAATAGTTGTTCTTCCCTGTGCATTCCCTGAGTTTCTACTTGAGAATTTTCGTTCTCCCTTTTTTCCTTCTTAGCACTTGTGTGTTGTTATGTTTGTGAGGAAGCTATGGCTTCAGGAGGAGCTAAAGGGTTCTGTTTATATAATGCCTGTGTGATAATTGTTCACTTAAGGCTAAGGTGGGATTAATCTCCTTCTAAGTCTACATTGTGCAATCCCCTGCCTGAAGTCTTCCACAAACTCTCATCAAGGAATTTTTTGCTTCTGCCCATGATGGCCTTAGGAGGCTTCCACCTTCTCTGCTTGTTAAAGATTTATGTTGAAGTGAATTTGTGGTTTGATGTCAGGCTCTCAGTGGTGGGGCCATCTTCTCTCTCTTCCTCCATTTGGGATCATCCCCTAAGTAGATGGCTTGCTTTGTTTCCAGAACCAGTTAGCTGCATAGGCCTAGTTACTGGGATTTATTTTTTTTGCAAACAGCTCTGCGTCTGAGAAATTCATTACAAGGTCTACTGAGTTATGTGGAAAAACTGTTTAGTTGTTTGTTTGTTTGTTTAACATTATCTACCTAAACTTTTTTTCCCTAAAACTAGTGTTTGTAAGCTTTTTGTTGCTGTGCTCTGGCCAGCCCTCAAGGAGGGGTTTAGAGCTTTGCATAGTGCTTTGTGTCTGCAGTCAGCAACTGTGATTAGTTTGGGGTCTCTGCTCCTGCTCTTGGAGATGTTGGTGACCTCTGTCTTCCATATGTTCTCATAGTGTCTAAGAATTACTGTACTGGCTTTATCTTCTGTGTTTTTCCAGGCTAGCCACTCACTTTTATACTTACACCTGATCTTGCAGGGAGCTTGCTTACCTGTGCAGTAGTTCCTATAGTTTTCTTTTTCCCCTCTGTGTTTGTAGGCTCCAGCAGTTATACAGGGTTGCATGCCTCTTTTCGGACAGGGATTTTAGTCCTTTTGACAAAGAACTTCTTGTTCTTGACTGTCTTTCACAAACCTCTTGGTAATCTTGAAACTCTAAGAACTCTTAGCACCTCCAATGGAAACAAATGGTATTGCTGTAAGTATTCAAGCTAAATCTATTTGAGTTTGAAACCTAAAAAGATTTTTGTGTGCCCAAGTACTATTGGAAGTGTGCATGCTCTAGAAAGTAAAGTAGTATTTCAGTCTTTGGGGAGCAGCTTGCTACCTGAAGTCCATACTGTGGCCTCAATTTAATCTCCAGAGTGTCAGTGGCAGTTCTGTTACTGCTGTTTGATTTTGGTTTTGGAAACTTTAAATTATTGGAATAGATTTTAAAATTTCATGTGGCGGGCAAAAGCATAGAGTTCATTCAAAAGGTGGTGTGGAGGGAGTTTTGCCTATGTTAATAATAGAGCAGATAGGAGTTGATAAAAGAGGCAAAAAATCACAGTGAGGGAAAGTTCTGAAAAGATTATAACAGAGCTGTTGATAGTCCAGTGGGACAGTTCTCAAATAAACCTGTTCACTAACAATGCAACTAGAGCCAGCCATATTAAAGAATTAAAGAACAGTTATGTTTCCTGGGCTGTGCATCAAAGTTTGTGGACAACTTCTAAGTAAGAAAGAATAGGAGTGTGTTTGGCTTGGCCTTTATTTTGTGCTTACGTTGATTTATTTCCCTTTGTGGGAAAGGAGCCTGGAGACTAGAAAATCAGTTAATTAACAATAAATTTAAAATGCTTCAACTAAAAACTTTCATCAACAGAAGAGAAGCTTAGGATAGTTGACTAAATCAGAAGACTGATGTAAAATTAATTTTTTTCAGGAATACTTCATAGAATCATAGAAGGGCTTCACTTGGAAGGTACCCTAAATGTCGTCTAGTTCCAACACTGCTGCCATGGGATGAGACACCTTCCACTGTACCAGGTTGCTCCAAACCCATCCAACATGGCCTTGAACCCTCCACAGGACAGGACATCCACAACTTCTCTTGTCAATCTGCTGTAGTGTCTCACCATCCTCACTGTAAAGAATTTCTTCTTAGCATGATGTCTAAATGTCTCATTTTTATTTTAAAACTGTTTCTCCTTGTCCTATTACTATCTGCCTATATAAGGAGTTGCTCTCCCTCTTTTATATGACCCCCTTTAAGTACTGAAAGGCCACAATAAGGTCTGCACAGATCCATCTCTTCTCCAGGCTAAACAAGCCCAGCTCTTTCAGCCTGGCCTCACAGGAGAGATGCTCCAGCCCTTTGACCATCTTGGTGGCCTCCCATGGACCTGCTCTTGACAGGTCCCAGTCTTTTTGTGCTGAGCACTCCGGAGCTGCATGCAGCACTGCAGGTGGGATCTCATGGGGCCACAGTAAAGGAGAGAATCACCTCCCTTGACCTCCCACCCACCCTTCTTTTGATGCAACCCAAGGTGCATTCAGGCCCTCTTGGCTGCGAGCACACGTTGCTGCCTCATGTCCAGCTTTTCATCAGTGAGATCTCCTTAGTCCTTCTCTGAGGGCTGCTCTCAATGGCTTCTGCCAGTGTGCAGTTGTGTCTGGGATTGCCTCAACCCAGTGCAGCTCCTTGCATGTTATAACCAGGCTGGGCCTTAAATTGCATATTTCAAACCCAGTGTTTTCTGTAAGAACAAGCAATTTAGTTCACAATGCACGTAGATTCTCCTCAAGAACAAAATAGTAATGCTAATGGCATTTTAGACTAGTCTTCTAGTTTATCACTATATGCCATGTTAATGCAATTGCCTTTTTCCTCAGGTAATACTTCCTAGTAATGTAGAACATCTGATATGAGTAAAGCAGAGGAGATACAGCAGCATTGCTGTCTCAGCGAACATCATATGTACTCATGGCACATGTGAAAAGGTGAAAGGTTTTACAGCTTTTCTTCCCAGCGTAATTTTGCAGCAACAGCACATTAGGCACTTTGCAAACACTTTGTTACAGGAAAGAAGGTTGTTGTTTGCAGGTTTTTTTCTTCAGTGTGTGTTTTTGGCAGCATCTGTATCTGAAATAGTTTGCAGCAATAATTTTTCCCTGGTCAGCTCCACTCCTACAGCTTTAAATGCAGTTTAGAATTTACAATAATTTTGTATTTTTGTTTAAGGAAAGTGGTTGTCTGGGATGATGGACAGCTGACTTGAGAGTTTGCTAGTCTTTGAAACCTTTCAAGAAAGAAACTGGTTTAGCTAAACTTTCTTTAGTGTGATCCTATAGTTTGGGAATTGTTTATAGCTGTATTTAAATAACCAAATGTCTTCTTTTCAGGAAGCAAGGTTTCTCACAATGATTTGGAAAAACAGTTTCAATTACTACTTAGATCTTCCAGGACTTCCCCCTGCCCACTTTTGGAAACTTAATTGACCAATAACCAACCTTATTTAAAGAAATATCTAAGAGTATAAAATGAATTTCAGCTCACTTCCCTAAAATTATAGGTAATGTTAGCAGCTTCTTTATAGCAAATCTTGCTGAATTTCAGCACATTCTCTGAAATATTGCCTTCTTGCAAGTATATTGGCTGTATATATATATATACTTTGTCATGTGAACTTTTCCTTTGAATTTTATCTTTAGTCCTATTTCTCCTTGCTTTCTAGACAACCAATCTTTCTGTGAATTAATTCTATGTATTTTTCCCATGTGCTACACTAGTATTTTCTTCAGCTTTAAAATGCTGTTATAGGCCTTCTGAAGTAGTTCAATTCCAATACTGCATTGTGTGTAGGAAAGTTTCAATGGCTGTGCAGAGTATAAATGTTTGAAGGATTGATGGGCTGCCCTGTTCAAAGGAGACAGTTTTTAAATTTTCATTCTTTTTCTTATGATTCACAAGTGCCAGTTCTCTGTTTAGGTGTTTGGCTGCTTATCAGTGTCATTAATTGTGAGTGTATTACTTAAGGGATCTAGTCTGAGGAGAAGTGGCTGTCTCTGCATTCTCTGCTGTGATTGGACCTCTGGAAATCAAGTCATGATCAATGTTGTTTTACCCCTTTAGCCTTCAGAGAGCTGCATCAGATCTATTGAGCTTGCTGTTATGTAACAGAGTCATGCTGTAATCATTTTCTGATGAAGGATGTTCAAATAGATAGATGGCTGTATATTTTAAGTATGTCTGCTGTCATAGTGATGATTCTTTGAGGAGGGAAGCAATTAGATGTGCCTATTAGTTACAAGCTGTGTGAGTTTTTATTGTACTGACATATATCTGTATTAAGTTATGTTTAATCACTTCAGGTACGGAAGTTATTTTACGAATTCTTGAGAAATAATCTGCTGAAGAAACACCCACAGGAGGGAATTCTGTTTGTAAAAGAGAAGCTGGACTTGATATGAATAAAACATGAAAATCTGAATGAAATAAAACAGAAAACCAGTCTTGCTACAGAGCTGTTGAATTGCTGGTGCAAATCAGCAATATATGAGGAGCAGATAAGTTTTTCCATGTTGTCAGTAGTGCAACAGGTTTAAAAAGCAGGATCTGTTGGATGGAATTGTAGTCTTTCAACTAGAGGTCTTTCTCAGATGCCTTGTTAGGGCAGTATGGAAAAGGCTATACTAAGTTTTCAGTGCTTTCAGTCTTGCTGTGGTTGGTGTTGAAATAGAAGGTTGTTACACGAGGTAATAGATTTTCCTTAAAACTTCCCCATTACAGGAAAAGCTTGCCCCTTTCCTATCTGCTGCCAAGTACACAGTTGAGGAATTAATGAAACATACACCGTTTGGGATAACTTAGTGCCAGTATTTGACTTTAATTGACCATGCAGAATACTCTTTGAAATCTTGAGTTCTGTTATGACGTGCATTGAACTTAGGATGCACAGAAATGCTTCCTCATACTTAACTCTTCACACCTGGTTCATCAGTAGCTGGACTATTAAATATTTATATTTATAGTTTCAAGACCTTATTGCAATTGAAAGGTTGCTTAGTCTAACAGTAGAGGAGGCATTTGCCATAGAGACTTGTGACCTAACAGTAATAGTGGCATTTTCTTCTTGGACAATAGAACAATACTCTTTGTCCTTCTGTTGGCCAGTATTGTCAAATACTGTTAAATGTTAATGATTTTGTCTGAGCAGACTGTTTTCCTGGTTGTGTGAGGTATTTCTTTGTGTGAATTGGTTAATGCTTGCTGTTATACAGTTGTATTCTGGTGGAGTTGGGGTTGGACATCTGGTGGATGACATTTACAGTACAAGACAGTGTAAAGTGGACATTCAAGAAAAATGTAGGTTATTCAAACACAATCTAGCACATTGTGGTTTTCAAATTTCAACCTTCTTCCATAAACTTTTGAAGATTTTAAAGCATTTAATTAATATTTGACTCCTAGTAAGTCCAAGGTGTTTTTTTTTTCCAGTTGCAAATATTAGTTAATTTAAGAGATGATAAATGCTTCAAATATTTCTTCTTTTAGTGGCTCTTTACCTTATTTCATTTTTCTGTTCATTGTGTACATATTTGTCCTGACCAGTATCCTTGGCCAAACCTTTGCTGCATTACTCGGCAGTTTTCCCTGAGAGCTGACTGCTCAACTGGCTAAATAAAACACCCAAGCATGTGATGCATTTGCACACATAATTGTTAAATACAGAACAGACAAGACGCAGAATTGCTTAGATGGGTTTCTTTCCTGAAGTAAAAAGATTCAAATATGTGGAAACATTTGGATATTTTCTTATGTACCTTTTTCCTTGTGTTATAACAGTTGTTTCTAGATAAGGAATAAAAATGTGTCTGACCTTTTATAAGGGCACTTGGCATGTCTGTAGGCTTACTGTTTGATTTTCAGGCAAATAAATGGGAATATGACTGTGCTGCAGAGGCATTAATACTGACGTGGCCCTATCTTGGTGTTACCAGACTGTTAGTTTCCCCAGAAAGCAAGATACTTGCACTAAAACAGTGCTGTTCAACAAGGAGAATAAGAATAGAATTATTGCATGAGGAAGAAGCAGTGGAAGGAGGTCACTGATTTGCGACCTCTGTATTGGTGCCCACATTATGCATTGGGATGTGATGCTGATACCTCTGAGCTGGCTTTGAACCAAAGGTTTTGAAACCATTCAGACTGTTTTAAAGAAAACCGAACTAAAACCAAGATGCAAACTGGTAAAACCACTGTTGTGGATATCCAAGTGAAGATCCACGGGTAGGTGGTGAACATTGTGATGGTTCTGGCTTCTTTTTCTCTGCCAAGGTTGGGATTAATACACGAAAGTCACAGTTTGTGTTTGGACTTGGATGTTTATTATTTCTTATCTATTTACTGACTCACGAGCTGTGAGCTCCAACCAGCAAGTTAGCGAACAAAGGGAAATTGGATTGCCTCTAACTCTTTCTAAGGTTATTTGAGTGATAACCACCCAATAATGAGATGACACCTCTGTTATTTACACTTTTGACCCAATAATGACCACCCAAGGCTCGCAGTGTGGATCCTTTTCACCCAATTACAGAAAACCACCCATAAAGAAGAAGGAAGAAGAAGGTGAAAAAGAGGGACTTAGACAATGCCCCAAATCCTCCATATTGCTTCACATATATTACTATGTACTAAAATCTTAAAATCTAAGTTTCCAGAATTCCAACATGCATGAGTGTACTGTTGTGGTGTGTGAGCTGAATTGTGTGACTATGTGCCAGGTCCCACAGCAGTTCTGTCCTTGGGCAGAGCCAGTTAAGTGTACAAATGCTCTCTAGTAACTGGGTAGACCTAAGTGTCTCTTTCAGCCCAGAATAGGAAGGGCTGAATCACAAATTTTGGTGCAGTTATTTGTGGAGTGTGTACAGGTGAGTGTGTTTTCAAATACCGCATTAATACTATGCTAAACTGGATAAACTGGACTTTACTGCCTGCTGATTAGAAGTGTGCCTAAGAATTGCCACACAGCGTTATCAGATCTAAGCCAGGTATGCTTTGCTGCTTTCAGACATAGCAATGTAATCTCATGTCTCACTTTTTAAAAAATTACTTTTAATAGACCTTTAGCATTTTCCTTAACTGACAGAGTTTTCTTTTTCTTTTAGCTGATGCAGCCCAACAGTTTCAGTATGCAGTAAGAGTTATTGGAAGCAATTTTGCTCCCACTGTTGAGCGTGATGAATTTCTTGTAGCGGAGAAAATCAAGAAAGAACGTAAGTGCATCTTGTTCCTTTCTTAGAAATACAAAATTCTTTATGAAGTTAATCAGGTTATTTCTCTGAAAAGGGGACAACTCTGTCCCAGAGATAGTTATCTAATCTATTATTAATGCCTAGTTCCTGAAAATCTCATGATGTAAATGCCATTAGTTTCCTAGTAAATATTTCTGAGTGGGTGTTTGTATTCAGAGCTCAGATTTTTCTGAATACTCAGCTGAAACTTTCCTTGCTGCTTTGTATCTTAGCCACTAGAAGACAAAGAGCAATTAATACTGCACTCCTTTCACCCTAATAGTACTCAGGATTTATGAATTCATAGTTCTTCTTAGAAGAGTAAAAGCTTGATGTTTTTGAGATGTGCACTTCAGGAATATTCTACTTTGGCACAATTAACTTCATGAGCACCTGTGTGAAACTTGCTGAAAGATCGTCCTAGGAATTGATGGAAGGGTTTGTGACTTACCTGATTTGCCTTCAGTTTCTCTACAAGTTTTCTGCAACCACCTTCTCAAAGACAAAATCACAGACCATGACTTCTTAAGGGATGCTGCATTTCCATTCCATTGTACTCTCTGCTGCTCTAAGTGTTGTGCTGTGTGTATCCAAAGAGGACACGATGAATTCTTCTTGAAAAGCCAAATACTGCTTTCAGCAGATTCTGCTGCACAGTAGCATATCCAGAAACAATTACTTGAATTGTGCTAATGAAATTAAAACTTTGTATTTGAGCTTTGAATATTCAGAGATTGAATTAGGATAGCTGACATCAGTGACTGTAACTGGTTTAAGGTCTGTGCTTATTCTTTGATAATGCAGAGCTTCTGTGACTTGCTGATTGACAAATAAGCCCATTAGAATTCCTGTAGCTACAACTCCAAAACAGTGGAATCTACAACATATACTTTCTGCTGTGCTTTGCAGATAGCACAGCATATATTCTTTGGTCCTGTTGCCAGTTTTCTGAAGAGGACTGTCTCCCTCATCCTCCTCTCCAGCTTCAGCTTGTACACTTATATTAGTGGTCACGTAACAAATGACTGGATATATATCCTTCTAACTTCACATTTGAAGATAACCACACAAGTAATGCTAATCAACATCTCTAACATTTAATAGCTATTTTTCTTATCATTGAAGATTTTTTAGCTGTCTTTATCACATTGGTTTTCTTTTAACGTGACTCTTCCTGATGCAACATAGCTTTTTAAGAAATCTTAGCTGGAAGATGTGTCTCTTCTGAGAAGGTATTTCTGTAACTGGCATTGATTTGAGACTATTATTTTTCGTAATATGTGAAAGTTTTGTGACCTTGAATTCTGCCTGACTTGCAGCAAATGGGATTACTACTTTTTTCCTTGATTTTATTGCCTAAAATATAAACAATTACTTTCTAGTTTTGGAGCAATTACATGTAGTTTTTTTAAACTTCTTTAATCCATATCTGCTTTCAGTTGTGTCTTAAATCTGTTAGATCCCTAAACCAGCTGAATGGTAGACTAGACTTCACCAGGACACTTACTTAAAAAATGTATTTTTTGTAGAGCTAAGAAAAGCAAATACTTACATTGAATCACTTGCATTGCAAGAACTCTCTGGGCCAGAATGCAGATGAGATGAAAACAGGCAAAGTGTTCAAGTAAATACAATGAAACAGTCAAGCATCATGAGGCTTTCTTGGTTGCATTTTATAATTTTTGACAAGTATATGTAAAGACGTAACTGTTACACTTCCAAATTTTTAATCTACTTTTTTTTTTTTAATAGTTGTGCGACAAAGAAGGGAAGCAGATGCTGCTTTGTTTTCAGAACTCTACAGAAAACTCGGTTCACAGGTAGTTTAACAAATGTTTAAAGTGTAAAGAAACTGAAAGCACTCATAAGCATCCTTCTGATGTTAGAGTTGTTTTGGAGAGTGCTCAGGTCATGGACTATATTTTTTCTAGAAGGATGGTTAAATACTCAAACACCTTGCTTAGGAAAGTTATGCAGTCTTCGTCCTTGGAGACAAGTCAAAACCTGACTGGACACAGTCATGGGCAACCTGCTGTAGATGACCCTGCTTTAAACAGGGGGATTGGACCAGACAACTTCTAGGGATGCCTTTCAACCCTATGAGCTATATTTTTAGTATTTTGATTTGAGTTATATGGAGGGGTACTTCATATGAAGAAAGGAACCCTGTAAAAATAAAGGGTTCATTTTATATGTAAAACTGATGAATTTTCTCATAATTTATTTTACAGAAATGCCTTGCAGTGTATTGATTTCACTAATTTAGTATTCTCACGCATCTGAATTTTTAAGTGCTCCAGGCCTTTAATGTTGCAGGTTAAGGGTTTGCTGACTTGGATGGCTCTAAAACTAGTGTTAATCAAAGAATATTGCATGCCAATATTCTGACAAAAGATGTTAGTTAGTAGAAAACCTGAGTTTAACATGACAATGCTAAGATTAAGGTTACAGAAAAAGTATTCTGTGGAGAGTATGACTAGTCAGAACTTGGTTCTCCTTCTCCCCTTTTCCATACTTGACTTAGCCATTACTTTGTTAGTGTTTGGAGCTCAAGTTACTGAATGAGTTGTCCTGGTATCCTGTAGGTTTGTGTGTTAAGTGCACTGGTGTGTACAGCAGACTGATTTGCAGACAACTCTTAATACAGACTCTGTGTAACATATTTCTGTAGCTTATGTACTGCATTGCTATTTGGCAAGCAAAGTGCTGCAGAGCACGATGACTAATCTTTGGAACAAAATGCCTTGCCTGTGTTATATGTTTGCTTATTCTTCTGAATGTAATGCAAGCTATCTCCTGGTATTTTACTGCCTCCTCAAACATTTAAGGTTCCTTTAACCCCTTTTTCTGTCTATTAGCATCCTGTATATGTGAAGTGGTATCATGGCTTCTTTAAAATTCACACAACCAGTTATTATTCAGTCTGCTGTTAGGTTTGTTACTAATGGTGTACAATCATTTCTTTTTCCCATGAGCATAGGGAAGGGTTCAAAGGGATATAAATATGTTTTCTGAATCAATGAGGCTCTTCTTCCAAGAATTCTCTTGAAAGCAGTTGGGAGGGGGGAAAAAGCATGTGTGAATCTGTTTTAACTTTGTTTCGTCTATTACTCCAAACTGGAAAGGAGGTCAATGCTTATTTTTATGGCAGCCTGCCAGTTCAGCAAACCATGCTTCTTGGACTACTTGAATTTATTCTATTGTGACCATCAGAAGAAACAGTTGCTGCTCCTTCTTCACCACTTGTTAATCAGTTGCTGTATTAGTTACCTGCAACAGATGTAGTACCTCTACTTTTTGCTTGTTCTTGAGATCAAAGCATAAGATAATAGAATTGTGCTCTACAAAATAATATAGAATGTCTCTTTTTACTCTTATATTAAAATGTAGAGCTTTGGTAAATTATGTTGCTTCATGAGGGATGTGTTGAATTTAGATATTATTCAAGTTAGCTTTATATTCAACATTGCTTGGTATTGCAGATCATAGCCTGATCAATATTGTCAGGGAATTTGTGTAAGTTTCTTTGACTCAGTTTGATGTCCATCATAAGGTTCTATGCCCCTGGTAAATTCAGGTGCAATTATTAGTGTCACAGAATTATGAAGTTACATATCTAGGAATGTGCATATTTAAAATAAATCATTTTAGTACTTGCCTTCATTTTAAAGTATTCTGCTTATAGCTTGGGCTTTAGCTGAAGTTGGTCAGCTTTCTGTTTAAATCTAAAACTGCTGACAGTCTTATTCTATAAGTCTGTATGTGTCTGTTTGCTAAAGACTATATTGGGTATTGCTCAAGCTTCATATTAACAGTATTTCTGTCTTAAGCTATGAAAATTTTGGTAGCTCTGTTAAATGACATTTAAAGTAATAGAAATGGAAGCCCACATTTTTGAGGCCTCCCTGTAAAGGAGAGTGGAGGGGAAAAAGAAGAAAAGACAGTTCCTTGCTTAAAACTTCACCAAGAGCTTCCTTTTTTACATTTAGGTTAAATTAATGGCTGCATCTGAGATGTTTTAAGTGGTGAGAGTGTGTGGGAATGCTGGTAACAGTTCAGCTCTGTATAAACCCCATTCTTAGTAGCTATGAATTTTAAATTGAGCCTGGTTGCTGATCTCAGAGCAGGTGAGAATTCATGATTTGAACACAGGGAAAAATTCATAAAATTAGCAATACAGAGGCTGCACTGCACATTCCCAGTTTATTCAAGAACATGGCTCTGAGTTAGTCTTATTTATCTGGAAAGTTCATTTATGTATGTTTATATTAGAAAGTTGGATAATTAAAAAGAATTTTGTTATTATCAAGAGTTAAACTTATTTATGTTTTTCTTCATCCTTCTTTGAAGGGCATTTTGAAAAACAAATGGTCAATACTCTACCTCCTGCTTAGCCTTAGTGAAGATCCACGTAAACAGTCTAACAAGGTAAGTGAGGAGACTTTTGTTGCTTCTGAGAAGTAGTAAATGTGTGTCACTTATTTTAGATGTCTTCAAGAATCATTATCCAGACTTAACCAATACCTGAAGTTGTTCTCATGTCTCTGTGTGAGGCTGAAAGGAAGAAAACTCTTAAGTATCTGTAATATTTGGTGTAGTTTTCTTACACTGCATAAATGTAAAAATACGAGCTACCCAACACATGTAACTGAAGTTCTGAGTATATTAGATGGGTGGTTTTTATGTTTGCTTTCTGCCTGGTGGTGTGATGTCTGCTCATGTGATAATGAGTTTTAAATCAAGTAGGGAAAGCAAAATGCAGTTGCAGCTCTGCTGGCACCAAAGTGCTTTTTGGAGCTGTTGTTAATGACAACTTGCTAATTGCATCATCAAACATTTCTCTGCATAAACATGCAGATATTTCTTGTATTCTTGATATTACACTCCTGTTAACTGAAGATGTGACTTAAAGATTTTCCACATTTTTTTTTTAATTCTCCCTCTCTTTTCAAATCCTTTTCAGGTGTCAAGTTACGCCACGCTTTTTGCTCAAGCATTGCCACGGGATGCTCACTCAACCCCTTATTACTATGCCAGGCCTCAGACCCTTCCATTGAATTACCAAGACCGCAGTGCTCAGTCTGCCCAGAGTTCCTGCAGCATGGGCAGCAGTGGGATCAGCAGCATCAGCCTGTATGCCCTGAATGGGCCAACTCCAACTCCACAATCACTCATTCCAGGGTAAATTTCACCTTACAGATAGGTTTGGAGAAGACTTGCCTTTTTTCTTTTTTTCTTTCCTCCACCCTCTGCTTTTGTATGCCATTGGAAATTCCACTTGAGTTGCACAGAAACTGAGTTCCTGAGCTGAACAGTTCGGAATATCAGGTGCTGGCATATGACCATATGAAGCCATAGATGACTGCCAAATGTGTCCATTTTTAATCACGATCTTCTTGTCTCCTAATTTTCCTTTCCACCCCCAAGAGTTGTGAAACAAACACAAGTCACAAGATGCGTTTTCAGAAAGGACCAAAGCTTTTTTTTGAGTTGAAGATATCTTTTTAGTAGAGTGTATTTGACAGAAGTAAATTCATGTTATAGAATTAGTGCTGATAGAACTGGATTTTATTGTTATTAATAGGCTTTACAATACAAATACTGCAGTAGTGATAAGATGATGTAGTTCAGGATTCTGGAAGTGGAAGCATGGTAAAAAGCAATATTTCATCCCTGGACTTCAGGGTAGGAGACTTGGGGCTCTTCTGGGATCTTCTTAAAATGAGCCTCTGAGAGACTGCCCTGGAGAAAAGGGGGATTAAGGAGAGAATGGAGTATAGGATAATTCTGTTTGAAGGGAGCTACAGTGATCATTTGTTCAACTGCCAGACTGGAGAACTGGCTGATATTCGAGGATCACCTCCTGCAAGCTTAAGAAAGAAATGGGCAAGGAGGAATTAAAAGTGGCAGGAGGTCTGCACGGAGAAGCAAATTGTTTCTGACAAAACTCAGATGTAAAAAAGTGTACAAAAGGTGGAAGCAGGGCCAGGTGCAAAGGAGCATTCAGGGGCAGAGTGACTGCAAAGAAATCCTAAACTGACCTAGAGCTTAATCTGTCAAGGTGCATGAAGGGAAACGGCAGATATTTCTGCAACTACATAAGCAGTAAAGGAGGGCTAGGGAAAACATGGGCCCCTGTTCAAGGGGCATGGACTTAGGTGACAGATATGAAAAAAGTTGAGGTACTTGCTGCTCATTTTGCCTTTGCGCTGGTAAAGTCAGCGCAGGACACTGAGACCCTTGGAAGTGTTTGCTCTGGAAGGTATGTCCAGATGTGATGGACAGGAACATGGGGAACTAGGAGTAGTCAGCACAGAGTTCAGAAAGGCATGCTTGACCAGTCTTTCAGCCTTCTGTGATGAGATGACTGACTTGGTGAGCAAGAGGAAAGCAGTAATTGTTGCTTATTTCAACCTTTCTAAGATTTTTAATGCTGTCTAGCTGTGACAGCCTTATTGACAGGCTTAATAAAATAGGGACTAGGTAAGGTGACAGTGAGGTGAGCTGAACCTGATAGACTCAAAAGGATTATGATCGGTGGCACAAAGTCCAGTTGGAACCCAGTCCCTAATGGTGTAACCAGAAGCTATGTCCTTCATCCCACCTGATGGCACACAGTAAATCCTTGGCAGCTTTGCAGATGATACAGAGCTGGGAGTGTGGTTGTTAAAGGAGGTCGTTAACCTGCTGCTCAGAGGGAGCTTAGCAAGCCCCAGAAACAGGCTCACAGGAACCCACTGAAGTTCAAAGTCCGGTAGACACCAAGTTGAACATGAGTGTGCAATGTGTGGTGAAGAAGGCCTAAGAGCCTCCTGGGTTGTGTTATGAAGGATGTCACCAGGGGGATGAGGCAAATAAAACTTGTCACTGCTCAGTACTCATGGGGACACATCTGAAACGCTGGGTCCAGTTGTAGTACAAAGAAAAGATATAGGTAGACTGGAAGAAGGAGTCTGGAGAAGGAAGCTCAAAACCATTTTAAGGGGTTGAAGCATCTGACATACAAAGGGGAGCTGAGTGAGAGCTGGAGTTGTTCAGCCTGGAGAGGAAAAGTCTNAGAGGTCGCTTCTAGCCTCAATAATTGTATAATCCTGATAGAATATCCTGAAAGATATGTCAGTGAGGTTATTTCTTATATCTACTTGCTTAAAAATATCAGCACAACCTACCCTCTTTCTGGCATGTTCTTGTTCTGACCTGTTCATACTGTTATATTTTATTGCATTTTCACTGTTTCCTTTAGTCTTGTAGTCTGTGAGCTGAACAACCCAAATTAAAGCTTTCTGTGAGCTTCATTTCTCCTGAACTTCTCTTTATACCGTTTTTTCTTTTTTCTAGAGTTACATTCTTCTGAACAACCAGAGCTCATTCTTCAGCACTCAGGCTGGTTGTTCTCAGGACAGGTGGCCTCCTGGGCTGGTAGGGAGCAGATTGGACCCACCCTAATCTAGGAGGGAGAAGTTACTGACCTGCTGGCCCACTTAGATGCTCACAAGTGTATGGGACTGGATGGGATTTGTCCTAGAGTGATGAGGCAGCTGGTGGAAGAGCTCACCAAGATGCTCTCCATCATTTAATCTGTCCTGGCTAACCAGGGAGGTCCCAGGCAGCTGGAGCTTGGCCAGTGTGACATTTTTTCATGGTTAAGACTTTCTTTGTGAGAAGAATTGACAAGTTTGAAAGGAGGGGAAATGGAAATTCCCTGGATATTCACTCCTTGATTACATCTTCAGGCAGTCGATACAAGCTATCTGAAAGAGTAGAGTAGCTGGAAAGTGAACTTTCTCCTCTTTCTCAGTTTTGCTTTAGTTCTTTGACATGCAACTGCAGCTTCAGGTAATAACAAGTATTTAGCTGTTTCTACTATGAGTGTTTATTCTTCTTATAGTACCTTCACATTTAAACAATTTCAGTATAATTATACATTTCATTGAAGTTAATCTTTCTATGGAATCATGTATGGCAAACTTACACTTCCCTTCTCCTCCCGGGTCGAGGACTTTTGTGGAAGTGTAGGGTTACAGGAAGAAATACATCGCTTTTGTGTTTTCTACCCTTTTTAAAGATTCCTTTATTAAGCCACCACTTCCCCCTCCCCCAGTAAAACATCTATGAAAAACTTGGGGAATTTTTCAAAATTTGCATCACTCCACACCATGTAATGAGTACAGAATCAAAGTTCTTACCAATGTTTCTTCCNCAGATGTGATGGACAGGAACATGGGGAACTAGGAGTAGTCAGCACAGAGTTCAGAAAGGCATGCTTGACCAGTCTTTCAGCCTTCTGTGATGAGATGACTGACTTGGTGAGCAAGAGGAAAGCAGTAATTGTTGCTTATTTCAACCTTTCTAAGATTTTTAATGCTGTCTAGCTGTGACAGCCTTATTGACAGGCTTAATAAAATAGGGACTAGGTAAGGTGACAGTGAGGTGAGCTGAACCTGATAGACTCAAAAGGATTATGATCGGTGGCACAAAGTCCAGTTGGAACCCAGTCCCTAATGGTGTAACCAGAAGCTATGTCCTTCATCCCACCTGATGGCACACAGTAAATCCTTGGCAGCTTTGCAGATGATACAGAGCTGGGAGTGTGGTTGTTAAAGGAGGTCGTTAACCTGCTGCTCAGAGGGAGCTTAGCAAGCCCCAGAAACAGGCTCACAGGAACCCACTGAAGTTCAAAGTCCGGTAGACACCAAGTTGAACATGAGTGTGCAATGTGTGGTGAAGAAGGCCTAAGAGCCTCCTGGGTTGTGTTATGAAGGATGTCACCAGGGGGATGAGGCAAATAAAACTTGTCACTGCTCAGTACTCATGGGGACACATCTGAAACGCTGGGTCCAGTTGTAGTACAAAGAAAAGATATAGGTAGACTGGAAGAAGGAGTCTGGAGAAGGAAGCTCAAAACCATTTTAAGGGGTTGAAGCATCTGACATACAAAGGGGAGCTGAGTGAGAGCTGGAGTTGTTCAGCCTGGAGAGGAAAAGTCTTGGGATCTTACCTTTGTAATGGTATAGGGACATAGAGAAGACTGAGCTAGACTCTTTTGGGTCAGGGAAAGAACAAGAGGTAACTGGCAAAATTTGTGAGTTATGAATNTATTTCTTATATCTACTTGCTTAAAAATATCAGCACAACCTACCCTCTTTCTGGCATGTTCTTGTTCTGACCTGTTCATACTGTTATATTTTATTGCATTTTCACTGTTTCCTTTAGTCTTGTAGTCTGTGAGCTGAACAACCCAAATTAAAGCTTTCTGTGAGCTTCATTTCTCCTGAACTTCTCTTTATACCGTTTTTTCTTTTTTCTAGAGTTACATTCTTCTGAACAACCAGAGCTCATTCTTCAGCACTCAGGCTGGTTGTTCTCAGGACAGGTGGCCTCCTGGGCTGGTAGGGAGCAGATTGGACCCACCCTAATCTAGGAGGGAGAAGTTACTGACCTGCTGGCCCACTTAGATGCTCACAAGTGTATGGGACTGGATGGGATTTGTCCTAGAGTGATGAGGCAGCTGGTGGAAGAGCTCACCAAGATGCTCTCCATCATTTAATCTGTCCTGGCTAACCAGGGAGGTCCCAGGCAGCTGGAGCTTGGCCAGTGTGACATTTTTTCATGGTTAAGACTTTCTTTGTGAGAAGAATTGACAAGTTTGAAAGGAGGGGAAATGGAAATTCCCTGGATATTCACTCCTTGATTACATCTTCAGGCAGTCGATACAAGCTATCTGAAAGAGTAGAGTAGCTGGAAAGTGAACTTTCTCCTCTTTCTCAGTTTTGCTTTAGTTCTTTGACATGCAACTGCAGCTTCAGGTAATAACAAGTATTTAGCTGTTTCTACTATGAGTGTTTATTCTTCTTATAGTACCTTCACATTTAAACAATTTCAGTATAATTATACATTTCATTGAAGTTAATCTTTCTATGGAATCATGTATGGCAAACTTACACTTCCCTTCTCCTCCCGGGTCGAGGACTTTTGTGGAAGTGTAGGGTTACAGGAAGAAATACATCGCTTTTGTGTTTTCTACCCTTTTTAAAGATTCCTTTATTAAGCCACCACTTCCCCCTCCCCCAGTAAAACATCTACGAAAAACTTGGGGAATTTTTCAAAATTTGCATCACTCCACACCATGTAATGAGTACAGAATCAAAGTTCTTACCAATGTTTCTTCCTTTTATCCTTTTAGACAATCCTATCAAGCTCCGGGCGTGGGAGATTGCCTCCGTCAGCAGCTGGGGTCACGTCTTGCATGGACTTTAACTGCAAGCCAGCCTTCTTTACAAAGCACTACCTCAAAAGGCTTTTCAAATGCTGTCTCCCGTGGTGTGCCAAGGTCTAGGCGAGAAGGGGATACAAGTGGTGAGCAAAGATGTATTTGTTAAAGATAATGGTTTTTACAGTTGTTATCTATATCCTCCATTATGTTTTAAATTATTTTGGACTCATAGCGTGTTGATTTTTGAAGAGTGTTTTTCTCGAATGTGCTTAATAAAAGGATAGAAGCAGCTATGCAAGACGAGTATATTTGGCTACAATCTCTTTGGCTGGTTGTTAATTTCTTCTTGCACTGGTTAGATTGTCATCTGGGCCTCTTAAAAGACTGAGTTCATTCCAGTGTTTGTCATAGTTAAGTGATTGTGACATGTGAGCAATGATCATTCTTTTGATGATCAGATGATGCTACTGTTTGTAGAGTCAGAAAGAGTTCAGTAAACAGAACTTGTTGAAATACTTATCTTTTTGTGGTTCTGTGTCTTTCAGAACTTGGAAATGTCACTGGAATATAGAGCTCTTAAACCTGTTTCTTCTCTAGATTAGCACTGTTTACAGTGGTTGTATTTAGAACAGGTGACATGAAATACTGTAAATAAAAAAAAAATCCAAATATAGACTCCTGAAATCACAGAATGGTTTGAAATGGAAGGTACCTTAAAGATCATCTTGTTCCAACTGTCCTGCCGTGGACAGGGCCACCTTCCACTAGACCAGGTTGCTCAGAGACCCATCCAGCCTATCCTTGGACACTTCCAGGGATGGGGCATCCACAGCCTCTCTGGGCAACCTGTTCCAGTGCCTCATCAGCCCTCACAGTAAAGAATTTCTTCCTAAATTCCTACTATTGCTAATTTATGATCATGATGAAGTGCCTGTAAACTTGAAGCTGATGCCTAGAGGATCTGTTCTGAATTTACACAAGTGTAACTAAGGAGGAATGATTTAACAGGTGACCTCNTGTAACCAGAAGCTATGTCCTTCATCCCACCTGATGGCACACAGTAAATCCTTGGCAGCTTTGCAGATGATACAGAGCTGGGAGTGTGGTTGTTAAAGGAGGTCGTTAACCTGCTGCTCAGAGGGAGCTTAGCAAGCCCCAGAAACAGGCTCACAGGAACCCACTGAAGTTCAAAGTCCGGTAGACACCAAGTTGAACATGAGTGTGCAATGTGTGGTGAAGAAGGCCTAAGAGCCTCCTGGGTTGTGTTATGAAGGATGTCACCAGGGGGATGAGGCAAATAAAACTTGTCACTGCTCAGTACTCATGGGGACACATCTGAAACGCTGGGTCCAGTTGTAGTACAAAGAAAAGATATAGGTAGACTGGAAGAAGGAGTCTGGAGAAGGAAGCTCAAAACCATTTTAAGGGGTTGAAGCATCTGACATACAAAGGGGAGCTGAGTGAGAGCTGGAGTTGTTCAGCCTGGAGAGGAAAAGTCTTGGGATCTTACCTTTGTAATGGTATAGGGACATAGAGAAGACTGAGCTAGACTCTTTTGGGTCAGGGAAAGAACAAGAGGTAACTGGCAAAATTTGTGAGTTATGAATCACTTATAATCAAAAGGGAAAAAAACCAAACTTTTTGCATTTAGATGTGGATGTATGTTTGAGGGCAAAGGCATATTGTGAAACACTGAAATGGGTTGCCTAGAGAGGTTGTGTAGTCTTTATACCTGAAAATATTAAAAAACATGACTTGAACAATGCACCAGCTAATCTTCTCTAGTTGATCTGCTTTGATCAGAAGGGTTGTAGGAGGTAATCTCCAGAGGTCGCTTCTAGCCTCAATAATTGTATAATCCTGATAGAATATCCTGAAAGATATGTCAGTGAGGTTATTTCTTATATCTACTTGCTTAAAAATATCAGCACAACCTACCCTCTTTCTGGCATGTTCTTGTTCTGACCTGTTCATACTGTTATATTTTATTGCATTTTCACTGTTTCCTTTAGTCTTGTAGTCTGTGAGCTGAACAACCCAAATTAAAGCTTTCTGTGAGCTTCATTCCTCCTGAACTTCTCTTTATACCGTTTTTTCTTTTTTCTAGAGTTACATTCTTCTGAACAACCAGAGCTCATTCTTCAGCACTCAGGCTGGTTGTTCTCAGGACAGGTGGCCTCCTGGGCTGGTAGGGAGCAGATTGGACCCACCCTAATCTAGGAGGGAGAAGTTACTGACCTGCTGGCCCACTTAGATGCTCACAAGTGTATGGGACTGGATGGGATTTGTCCTAGAGTGATGAGGCAGCTGGTGGAAGAGCTCACCAAGATGCTCTCCATCATTTAATCTGTCCTGGCTAACCAGGGAGGTCCCAGGCAGCTGGAGCTTGGCCAGTGTGACATTTTTTCATGGTTAAGACTTTCTTTGTGAGAAGAATTGACAAGTTTGAAAGGAGGGGAAATGGAAATTCCCTGGATATTCACTCCTTGATTACATCTTCAGGCAGTCGATACAAGCTATCTGAAAGAGTAGAGTAGCTGGAAAGTGAACTTTCTCCTCTTTCTCAGTTTTGCTTTAGTTCTTTGACATGCAACTGCAGCTTCAGGTAATAACAAGTATTTAGCTGTTTCTACTATGAGTGTTTATTCTTCTTATAGTACCTTCACATTTAAACAATTTCAGTATAATTATACATTTCATTGAAGTTAATCTTTCTATGGAATCATGTATGGCAAACTTACACTTCCCTTCTCCTCCCGGGTCGAGGACTTTTGTGGAAGTGTAGGGTTACAGGAAGAAATACATCGCTTTTGTGTTTTCTACCCTTTTTAAAGATTCCTTTATTAAGCCACCACTTCCCCCTCCCCCAGTAAAACATCTACGAAAAACTTGGGGAATTTTTCAAAATTTGCATCACTCCACACCATGTAATGAGTACAGAATCAAAGTTCTTACCAATGTTTCTTCCTTTTATCCTTTTAGACAATCCTATCAAGCTCCGGGCGTGGGAGATTGCCTCCGTCAGCAGCTGGGGTCACGTCTTGCATGGACTTTAACTGCAAGCCAGCCTTCTTTACAAAGCACTACCTCAAAAGGCTTTTCAAATGCTGTCTCCCGTGGTGTGCCAAGGTCTAGGCGAGAAGGGGATACAAGTGGTGAGCAAAGATGTATTTGTTAAAGATAATGGTTTTTACAGTTGTTATCTATATCCTCCATTATGTTTTAAATTATTTTGGACTCATAGCGTGTTGATTTTTGAAGAGTGTTTTTCTCGAATGTGCTTAATAAAAGGATAGAAGCAGCTATGCAAGACGAGTATATTTGGCTACAATCTCTTTGGCTGGTTGTTAATTTCTTCTTGCACTGGTTAGATTGTCATCTGGGCCTCTTAAAAGACTGAGTTCATTCCAGTGTTTGTCATAGTTAAGTGATTGTGACATGTGAGCAATGATCATTCTTTTGATGATCAGATGATGCTACTGTTTGTAGAGTCAGAAAGAGTTCAGTAAACAGAACTTGTTGAAATACTTATCTTTTTGTGGTTCTGTGTCTTTCAGAACTTGGAAATGTCACTGGAATATAGAGCTCTTAAACCTGTTTCTTCTCTAGATTAGCACTGTTTACAGTGGTTGTATTTAGAACAGGTGACATGAAATACTGTAAATAAAAAAAAAATCCAAATATAGACTCCTGAAATCACAGAATGGTTTGAAATGGAAGGTACCTTAAAGATCATCTTGTTCCAACTGTCCTGCCGTGGACAGGGCCACCTTCCACTAGACCAGGTTGCTCAGAGACCCATCCAGCCTATCCTTGGACACTTCCAGGGATGGGGCATCCACAGCCTCTCTGGGCAACCTGTTCCAGTGCCTCATCAGCCCTCACAGTAAAGAATTTCTTCCTAAATTCCTACTATTGCTAATTTATGATCATGATGAAGTGCCTGTAAACTTGAAGCTGATGCCTAGAGGATCTGTTCTGAATTTACACAAGTGTAACTAAGGAGGAATAATTTAACAGGTGACCTCTGTGGCTACCCTTACTGTAAAAATAAGTAAGTTCTGAAGAAGTGAGCTGATGGCAGATGTTGCCATCCCATGTTGTTATTGTCTGACAAAGAAAGACAAGAGATGCAGGCATTTTATTGTGGTGTTTTGTTTAGGTTTGTTTTTAACTTCTATGCAAATAAGTGTGGATATTAAGGAACTAAAATATATCTTGTCTGCCAGCCACTGATTCTTTGAGTAGCAGTGTACAAAGCAGTGGTGTGTAGATCAGAGTTGTGCTGATGCATCTGAGGGCAACATTTGGCATTTAGAACCTAATTAACAACATTATATGCAAGAAGATGTGTGTGTGTATCTATATAATGTAAATCTGTGTTTTGTATATGCGGTAGATTTAATATATATAAAAGTTAAAAGAAAAATTTGAAAAAGGAGTATAAAAAAGCATAGGAAAAAGAAATAGAAAAACATACAAAATCTAGCACTGCCTCTTAATTTATTATACTGATTGCTATAAAAAGCAATACTTCTTGTGTTGAGTCAGCCAGCAGCTGTGACTTTCCTGTGTGGGATGGGTATAAGGACTGACAGTTGTCTTAAATGTAGTCACTTGCTCGTGTAGAAATAGAAGTAAGACTGCATTCAGAATATAGAAGTCTATTGTCAAGAAGATACATTTCTAGGAATATTAAATTCCCGTAAATAATTTTTTTTCTCTTAAGATTGCTTGCTTTTATTTGAAGTTTCCTTAACTGTTACATCTACACACAGAGAATAAAAAGGCACATTGTATGGCTAATGTTAATACTTGTTGTATTATTTACCAATTAAAGAAATGTGCACTTGCATCTTTCACCATTTCATTACAAGCTCCTAAGAGGGACAACCTACAGTCGTGCACATCTTATTGTTATGGGGAGAGACTGTGTTTTAAATGGTATCTTGAAGTGAAGAATACTTTTGCTGAAATAAGAATAGAATTTAATTTTTCTTGATTTTTCTCTGGGAAAGTTGGGGAGGCAAGAGTAAAAGTACTGCTAAATGGTGAGAAGCATGTTGAAGCATCTCAATTTCTGGATAGCTGTTGTTAAAATTGTTTAGTTCTTGAAATCCTAAATGGATTTACAAAAGCACATAGTGATGGTTTGCCCAGAAAAGGTGGGTATAGGGATAATTTCAGTGGCCTACACAGTGCCTTTTTTGATCTTATGCTTCCTTTAAATTCCTAAATATGTTACATCTCTAACACGATCTAACCTCTGATTAGAGATAAGAATCAGAAGCAAACTGTATGTTACAATAGCAAAAGCTTTACTAAATCCTTAAAAGATATATTTATCATCAGAAACAGTATTTACACTGAAATATTTTCTACCTCCATGGCTGTTATGCAGTCTGATTTGATGAGTTTTCTCATTGAGCAGTGGCATATGTGATTAAAAGCGGTTATGAAACAAGCAGCTCTTCCCTCTGGATTAACTTTTCCTGGGTGAATGTAGAGAAGGTTATTCTGAAAGTCTATTAACAACTTCAACTGTTTGTTCAAAGAAAGGAAGTTACTGTGGTGCTTGCCTCAGAACTTGCACAGGTGTTGGATGACAAGAGAGAACAAGTTTGAGAACTGGCCGAGGTGTCAGTTAAAGCAGAATATGCCCTGTGCCATGCAAGCTGACTGCTCCGAGAGAGCCACAGGTAGCATTAGATGCAGGGAAAGGCAATCTTGGGCTTTCCTGTAACACTAAGAGGACCTAAAACATTTCTTTACAGGTTGCAAGCACAGGCGTCACAGTTTTTATAGTTTTGGGGTTTTTTGACTATGCATCTAAATAGCTCTTCAAAGTTGCAATAAAACCTAATTGTCTCAACAAATCTAAATACTTTTTTTTGTTTTTGTTTTTTTTCTTTTCTAGGTTCTGTTGAAATAACGGAAGCAAATCTTGTAAGAGATGTTTTATATGTCTTCCAGGGAATAGATGGCAAAAACATCAAAATGTGCAATTCTGAAAATTGCTATAAAGTGGAAGGAAAGGTACTGTATGGTGACTTGTATTTCATATGTGAGCAGAGATATAGTGGAATAAGGGAAAAATATATATATTGGAGAAAAATAGCTGTGAGCAAGTAAAATATTAAAATATTATTACAAGTCTGTATTCCCTCTACCAGCTGTTTTGTGTGGGTTTTGATTGTTTTGGTTTTGGGGGTTCTTTTGTTTATATAATAGAGTAGATTCAACGGTAGTAGTTGAAAATCAATTGGGTAGATTAAATGACAGAAAGAAAATGTAGCATTTCACAAGATATGAAAAGCTTCCCAACTCTTAGTCCAGTAGAAGGACTCTTAATTTATGACTTTCAGGATTTCTGTCGACATTCTTCTTTTCAGTGTATAAGAATTAATATAAAGCAGATGCAGGCATTTGACTGCATTATTACTGAATTAAATTTAACAGCTTGAGAATGGATGGATGCAATGGGTGCCAGCCACTTGATGTTATGGGCCTGATTATAATTATAAGTGATCAGATGCAGATTACCTGGAAAAGAAACGACTGCTGGTAGAACTGAAGAAAAACCTGATGTGAATTTGAATGAAGACATCAAAGGGGACAAAAGAATAGGAGAGTTGCCTGGGAGACTTTACTTTAAGGTGGTGAGGTGTTAAGCCTATCTGTAACTCAGAAAAACCAAGAGAATGTGATTGGGTCAGCTGAGCAAAGAGCAAAAAATGGCACTAATTTCTTTAGCATCTTCACATCCAGTATATAGATAGTACAGCTTCAGAGTTCAGTTTCTGCTAATTGATTTTCATGTTCTTGTTCAGATGGAAAGGCAATGCTTTTCATTTTTGCTTATATTAAAAACTTTCTACTATGGTAACATTATGTAGTCCTTAAATGGCAGGGAAATTACTTTTGGGCCATTTCACAGGCCAGGAGCATGGTAGACAGATCTTGATGTTGATACCTAAGCTAATTTCCTTTTTTCCTTCATAATAGTAACAAAAAGTGAAATGTATAGTTGTTCACCATTATTTTACAATGACATTTACAGCTTTTTAATGGAGGGAAAATGGAAAAACTTAACTCTTATTAAATAAGTTAAATCTTATTAATTAACAGATTCTTAATAAACATCTGCTTGTGGGTGATGCAAAGTTTGTTATTCCTTAGCACCTTCACTGGGTAAATTATATTCCATATGTGAATTTATATGCGGCAAAAGAAGGGTAGCATAATACATTTTTCTAGAGGAATTTAAAGAAAACTTAGTGATGACAAAATTGACAATGGGTTTCATTGGTTTTCTCTGTAGCTTTCATATCCAATAGGCTGGTTTGAGGTCAGAAGCTGTTTTGCTTGGAATTTGTAAGTCAGGGAGTTTAATTACTGACCACAAGCCAGCTGAATAATCTTTGCCTGAGAACTTTGTCTTGAGTTATTTTTGTGAAGTCAGCCATCTTCCACTCTTCCTTATTTGTCCTTGATCTGAGCTACCGGACCAGGTGAAGATGAGATTATCTGACTCACCAGAGCTGCAGCTGGAGCAACTTCTGACAAACAAGGAGGGCTAAGAGCATGCTTCTTCTAGCTGTATTGACTGCACATCAGGCAAAATAGTAGTCAAAGCATGTAGTTTTCCCTCAGCTGACACTCCCATTGTACACTGTCTGGGTTGTTGGGTTTTTTTTCCAGAAAGAAACATACTTTCTAAGGTGCTATTCTTGCTGAAGTGTTTCTTAACTTTTGTGTTAATATTACATCTGCTGGTGACATTCAGCACTGTATAAGAAAACAGCTTCTGATTTGATCTAAGACATACAAATGCAATAACACCAAGCCAATTTTGCTTGTTCTTCATTTAATTCCAGCGGATGTGTGTTATGCTCAATGTTTGCCAAGTACTCTGTACTTGCAGAATTCTAAATAGTTCTTTTGTCATCTCTTTGGTTTTGCTGCAGGCAGGGTTTCTGTGTCCAATTATGCTTGTTTGGGGTGGGATTTACCCTACAGAAGTTGTTCAAGAAGTTAAAGCTGTACCTCTGTGGGTAAACAAGAGGGCTAGGGACTGAACGCTGGTCTTACAACCAAATGCTGCAGCCTGGTTCAAGCTCACACTGGTGTGGATAACACACTCTGACACTAATTGTTATCTTGGAGAATGCCTGTACTGTTAACTAAAAGGTTTAATGAAGGAGATTGTTTTCTAGTTCTTTGGCAGCTTAACTTCTTAAAACAGTTCCTTGCTTTGGTTTCAACTGTTCCAGCTGGCTGTCAAAATTAAAATTGTCTGTAGAGGTGGGGTGGGCCCAGCTGCTGTGGGCACAGGTCAGTCTCTGCCTCACAGTCTGTGTTATCAGTCAGATTGTTTGGGGATTTTTATTCAATGAAACTTTGAATACTTGATGATAGTGTTCTTGAGTAATATGGTGAAATATGGAAGAAGAAAATCCCAAGTAGGAAGTGACTTATCTGTTGGTAATTTAGAGGAAGAAATGTGCTGATTCAGGTGAAAATTGTAGTGGTAGCTAAATAGAGTGTTTGGGACTAAGGCAGGCTTATGAGGTGAGTGAGATACTAGAAGAAAACTGGAAACAGACTAGAAGAGTTCAGAAGGACATATGATTAAATAACTTATAAAAACTGTAGTTAACCTTGGAAGTTGAGTTCTGCAAGTTTGTGTTTCTGATGCCTAGTCAGGCATTGGGTCATTTATTTTCTATTAAAGGTTTCTTTCATATGTAGCAATAACTAATCATTTTGTCAAAGCTTTTTCATTAGTTTCAGTCATTACCATCTCTGCTACAACTCTCATATATTCAGTCTTGCTGATTGTCAGTAAAAGATAAAGTCTGATATTACAACATGAAAATGCAGATTTTGTCCTTTCTTCTAAAGACCATTTTGTTATTGCTATAATTGCCAAATGTAAAAGGAGTGTACCAATACTGTTACATTAAGATTTCCAAAAGAGAAGGTCTCTTGCCAGTAGTTTGTTGCTTCTGCCTTTTTAAGGCATGTGTGTATAAATATAATGCTAATTACGTGGTTGTCTGCTTTTTTGCAGTATCAGTACTGTAGAGTGTAAAATTAGTTGTTTCTCAAACTTTTTTATGAGAAAGAAACCGGTATTTATGAAGAAACCAGTATTGGCATGGCAGATTTGACTTAATTGCAAACTCATTTTCTCATTTCACTTTATAGGTGAGCTTGTCCAAGTCTCTCCGAGATACTACAAGTAGACTTGCAGAGTTGGGGTGGCTACATAACAAAATAAGAAAATATACAGACCAGAGGAGTTTGGATCGTGCATTTGGACTTGTGGGACAGGTGGGTCAGCTAGAAAAGACAACCTGACTACAGTATTTGGTCTTGTTTGGCTAAGAAATGACTGAGTAAATGCAGTGCTAGAATGATGCATGAACTTTGGAGCTTGAATCATTCACCATTTGATTTACTTCATTTGTGGATGCTGCATTCGATATGGGTGATAGTCAGCAGGCAAGGAAAAAGCATTTGCTCTTGCTGATCTTAAGGATTTGCCCCTGTAATTTGTACCTGGAAACACTCATAAATTCCTTTTCTTAATCTCTTTTTTTTAATAAAAGCCAATATTTTAAAATTATTCATGCATGTTCATAAACAAAAACATTTCTTAAATGGGATTATGTCATCCCTGAGGTAATTAATCACCAATTCAGTCGTTAGTGACCTGTGCAGGAGACATTCTTATCAGCTATTGTTGATGTTCACGTGTTAGTACTGCACTAGCATACATAAAATGCAAGTAGTCCATTATCTTCTGCCCTTTCTTTTGAATACAGCATCAAAAGAATATTAATTTTTGTTTTTATAGGTTTCATCATCATGATTTATAGTCTACAGTAACTTCACTGCTGCTGTAATACCCAAAACCACATTTACTGCTAAGACATTCCTGTTTCCTCTCACTTGCTTCCTCTGTAAAACTGGATATTATCCCTTCTGAGTCGACAGAAATGTTATCCTTGCCTCTAGCCATAACATCCTACCTAATCTGCCAAGAAATTGAAGTGCTTCTCCCTTCAATCTAATTTTTCTTAAGAGGTCAGTAGAGATGCTGTAGTGCTTCCTACTTTTCTGATGTTTTATTCTGTTCCGTTCTGTCTTTTACTCTAAGTAACCCTTCTAGTTACATATAAATAATTCTTTTTCTACTGATCCAATGCTGATTTCCATGTGTTATATGGTAGTGCTACTATGTATGCATTTTCTTTGGACTCTCCCCCTTATATCTGGGTGAAGTTTTATTCTTTATCTAGATTTGTACTTATTTTTACTGTCTCTGGCTTTAATCTTTAAGTTTACAGAAAGGGGAGAACTTTAATTCTTCAGTGAATTTAAATGTGCAGTATCTTGGCTTCCATATGCAGGTTTCAGATCCTGTGCAGAGGGCTGTGCAGTTAAGTTACCTGAATCTGCATGGCTCTAATGCTGCTAATTTTGCTTGAGACAAGCACTTGTGTATATTTCTAGGATGTAAGTGTACAAATAGAATCTTATATTCTACTCTTGATGTCAGTGTCTGGGCACAGAGAGTATGCCTTTATGCTCTTCATTGCTTTTATAGCTGAAAATTTCAGGTGCTGCACACTGTGCATGAAGGAATTTACCACAACAGTGTCTATTGTTATAAAACATATTTTGCATAATGTTCTGAAAGAATGATTGTGTAAACCCCTGTTTGAACCAGGTGTAGAACAAGATGTCTGTCACCTCTTTTATTATGATTCTGGTGACTCGTTTTACCACACAGAATGTCAGGTATTGACATTAGAAGTGGAGATATAACAATATATTACACTTTATATTTTCCTACCTTTGTCGATTAATTTCTAAGTTTTACTTTGTCCTCAGAAAATAAAAAGAATAGTTGACAGTTAACTATATTTAGCTTGTACTTTGGAATTTTGCCCATTTAGATCCAGTTGAGCTAGTGGGCATTTTAGTTTTTTTCACTTGAACCAGCATTCTCTTTCCTTCCTCAATTCTCTTTTGCAGCAGACCAAATCAGAATTCTAGGATAATGTCCAGTTTTCCTGTAACAGTTTGGGAAGCAAAAATCCATCGTTTGTGCTGCAGGAATTGGTACTGGATGTAAATTTTAATTTGTAAAGCTTCTCTGAAAAATTGGTGACCAGATAGATTCTAAATCCTTTTGGCTACTAAATCATTGGAGTCAGTGATTACTGTTCTTCCTTTTTGAGCAGAACAGTGCCTTTGGTTGTTTTCATGGAGGCTCTGCTCTGCCCTCTATCTTGGCAAGCGCCATTCGCATAGGTTCAAAAATTTACTGGAGAAGCAAGTGAGAAGAAATGAAAAGTGGAGTTACACATAAAGGGATTTCTTTTTGCCCTTCAGTATCCTCTGGAATAAAATGAATGTCAAATTTCTTTGCAATTTACAACGTTGAGTTGAAGAAAGAAGCCTCCTTTCCATAAAAAGGATGAAATGGCAAGATTAATGACTTTTTTTTTTCTAGGCTTCTTAGCTGCTTAGCAGGAAAGAAGATTTATTTTCTCCTTGTGATTCTAGAAATTATGTCTGCCTTTTACATACTCTAGTGAATAAATACTTCAGGTTTTTGGGTTCTTTTTATGAAGTTTTCCTTATTTTTTCCAAATTCTTTTGACTGTAATTTTAAAAGGCCTTGAAGGGAAAAACCTGGGAAATTTTCCCATTAAAAAAAAATCCATCAAAATACATTTCAAACTCATGAGCTGAGAGTTGGGTAGTAAGTTCTGAGAATTTGTGTGTGTGCATGAGAGTATTCTTCCAAAAAACCAAATAAATAAAAAAACTTTGGGCACTTTTTGGGGGGTTTTAAAGTCTCTTTCACTTAGTCCCAAATTAATGAGCCATATTTTTAGTTCTGTTTTGAGAAAAGTGTTGCAGGCATTTTTTTAGTCTGTGTGTTAGTTTAAGACCATTATAAAAGTGAAGCAAGACCTTCCCCAAACTCTAAACTGTGGAAAATATTTATCACTAAAGTGATAACACTTTTTTAGTGATATTTATCACTAAGTATTGTTTCAGGAATTGTTTTTAAAATTTATCTTGATTTTTAAACAACCTAACATAGCTGTGCTTAGAATTGTTTTACATAGAAGAGTTTTTGCTGTAGTTCTGGCCTGAAATAACTTCTGCACATTTTACAGATTTCTGAAGGTATACTTTGTGTTGTTAATTTTTTCCATGTCAAGTGAAGAATCATATATAACTGTAAATTGATAAAAGGTCAAAAATTTAGAGTACTTGATCTGGCAGCACTTACTGAGAACATTTTTTTGAGCATTGGGTTTTCTTATTTGTCATATAGTCGGTATTGAAAATATAATGATAGTTGCCTAACTTTTCTGTTCTGTTGTTAGAGGCCATCCTGAAATTTAAATTCTGTTACTTCACTGTATACTGTATCTTACATGATTATTAGAAAAAAATCTTCAACTGGGTCATGTTTTAATTTGTACATCCCTGTGGTAATTATAAATGCCATTACTGAGATGATGTATCTACTTGAAGAGTTACACTTGTCTTGGTTTAATCTGTTGGTAGAGCTAAGATAGCAAAAAACAAGGTCACTTGATAATGTGCATGAATTCTTGGAAAAGGTATATGCAGCTCTGAAGGAAGCACTTATATTTTGGCCATTTCTCTAAGAATTGGCTTTTGTGCTGAAACTTGTAGAAAGAGTCCCTTCAGGAAATTTCTGACTATGTTGGGAATGTGGTGATAGAATTAAATCAAAAGCAATTCCCCTGATTACTTTTCCTTTTTTTTTTCTTTTTTCTTTTCTTTTTTTTTTTTTCTTTTCTACCTCTTACAGAGTTTTTGTGCAGCCTTACATCAGGAACTTAAGGAATATTACCGACTTCTGTCTGTTTTACATTCTCAGGTAAGTTAAGTGGTACGTATTCAACTTTATTTTCTTTTGTTATCTAAATATCTCCTAAAAAGGTAATACCTACCTATTCTGTTAGAATGTTAAGGATGTACAGCAGTTTCTGTTGACAGTGAACACAATTCTCTGTACATTTCTTACTTCTTAAATGTATGTGCCCTTGAATATTTTTCTCTTAAGAACTCACTGATCTTGATATGTTACATAAGCAAGGAATACAATGTGGATTTCTAAGTCTCTGTCCCTGTTTTGCATCCTTTTTGTCAATTTCATCTTGCATAATATCTTTATCATTCAAATCCCAAACAATGTCACACATCCTTGGGGGGAGAAAAAAGCAGTCTGTATTTCCAGCAGTGTATGATTCAGCAGCTAGTAATAGCTATTCCAACTTTTTTTCTGTGTGGGGCAATTTGTACATTTTTCTTGCCCGTTTGTATTCTGAGAGTAAAGACATCTGTTCTGCAGATGTTTCAGTGTTTTACTATCTTTCTGTAACGTGTAGACTAACGCAGCACTGATAATCTTGAAGTTTTTCCACAAATGCTTGTAGGTATGTGCATCTAAATGCTGTCTCTAAAATAAAAATAAACATTATTCTTCTGCTTGCCTTTTTTTTCTGAAGGGGTTTTCAAGGGGTTCATTATTTGTAATGGTGAAAAATTTATTCTGAGAATTGACCTAAAGCTAAATTATATTGCCTTTCAAAATTCTATCTTCAATAAAATCTTTATAGTTTGTCATAGGCTTTTCTTAATGTTTTCAAAGCATCTGTTTCTTTTAATTAACTTGCAGTTCCTGAACGTTCTTGACTTTTAGAATGCCTGTTACATTTACTTTTTGCTTGTTTTTCCTGCCTGTTATCCAGTTATTCCCTTTGTAATTACTTCTTGCTCTGTCCAAAATGTGTTTGCTCTCTTGGTTTGCTGAAGCTTTGATTTATTCTAACTTCTAAAATTTCTTGACCATGAAAATATTCATCTACTTTGAAATGCAGATTTGTCTATCTTTCCTGCTCCACCAAACCTTTCAAAAGAAGAGATGAGCAGGGTGGGAGGGAAAGCCTGTAAGGAGAAAACAAAAGTTCTGGGGTTACTTATTTTCAGACTGCATTTGCCTTTGTGGTGGGTTGACCCTGGGCAGCAGCTAGGCACCCACCCAGCCTCTTGCTCCCTCATCTCTTGAGGAACAGGGAGAAAATAGAAGGAAGACAAAAAGACAAGTCAATCAAGTTAGTGACAGTTTAGAAGGGAAAGCAAAAGCTGTGCGTGCAAGCAAAGCAAAGTAGGGAATTCATTCATTACTTTCCATCAGCATGCAGATGTCCAGCTGCTTCTGGCAAGCAGGGCCTCAGGACACTTAACACTTGCTTCGGAAGACATACTCCATCACCACAAATGCTCTTATTTCCTTCTCCTTTCCCTGAGCTTTTTTTCTTGAGAAAGCTTTTTGTCCTCCATAAGCTTGGAAATGGTTTTCCAGGATTAGTTGCTATCCCAAGGAATGAAGTGAGTTTCCGTGGTGTGTAGTTTTATGGCTTCTGCTTCTTGGAGAGAGGAGTGACATTTGCTTTCTCAGGGTCATCAGAAACCTCCTTAAATTGCTGTGTTGCAAAAATAATGGAGAGTGGCCTTGCAGTGACTTTGGCCAGCTGCTTCCCTCAACACTTGTTGCATCCCATCAGGTCCCATAGACTCAAGCATATCCCATTTGTTTGGTGTACCCTAGCCCAGTACTTCTGAACTCAATCTTCCTTGTTCCAGACTTCTTATTTTGACATCTGGTATCCCCAGTAGCAAATCTTATGGAAATACCATAAGGGCATTAAGGGCATTAAGTACCCCAGCATATTCCTTTTTTCCTGTCACCTAGCATCATTTAGTAGTTGGATACACATTTTTCCCAGACTTACTGTCACTGCTGTTCTTGTTGTTGCTCTTCACATTCCTTTCCAGATTCATCTTCAGCGTTAGAGTTTTTGAGTGCATTGAGCATGCTGATTAAATGCATTTTCATAGGGAACAGTCAGTGCAGTGTTGCAGTGCTTTGCTGCAGCAGCAGACTGGAGTTTTTGGGGAATCTAGGTCCCTCATCACC
Organism: Cisticola juncidis; assembly: GCA_013400215.1. Classification (NCBI taxonomy): domain Eukaryota; kingdom Metazoa; phylum Chordata; class Aves; order Passeriformes; family Cisticolidae; genus Cisticola; species Cisticola juncidis. Next base: position 1,642,052 of record VXBR01002036.1, on the reverse strand, counting down.
TAACTGAAGGGGTTCCCAGAGTCTGTTATGTTTGGATTTTCAGAAGCACCTGACAACATTTCTTCCCAAAGACATGAAGGAAAAGAAGATCCAGCAGTGAAGGAGAGATTTTTTTGTGACTTGAAAGGTGGAAGGGCTTAAAAGTCAGGCTGCAGAATGGACAAAAAACCTGTGCCTTTTAGCTTCTTGGAAACATGTAGAAAATTGACTTGAAATTGAATGTATGTGGCATTCTTAGATTGAGGAGATCATACAGGCTGACAATTTAGGAGTTGTTAACTGCAATTCTGGAGAGCAGTACAGGCATAGAACAACAAGAATCTTGTCAAAGGGTTCTGTACTCTCTTTATAACTTTTTATTATGTCTTCACAACTTCCCCTGAGCATGTTTCTGTCCTTGAATGAGTAATTCTGAGCATACTGTCTACTGTTCCATAAGCGTCTCTGGTCTTTTTCTTGCAGGTTGTTTTCACATTGTCAGCCCATTTAAAAATGCAGTTCCATGATGAAGATGTACCATGTCTTCCCTAAAGTCAAAGGGTGGCTCATGTATCTCTCTTATCATTGCTGGTTTCCAAAAACACCAAAGAAAAATCCCAGACATGGACCCAGGAGCATTCGGAAGCAAATGAATTTAACTGGCTCTAAGGCTGAACTTAATGTGGATGACACTAGTCTTAAATTTAACTAGTATGTTACATTTGGCTAAAAAAATGTGCTAGATGGGAAAGCACAGAGTGGGTTGGTTATCATATACCAGAAACAGCATCTTTTCTGAGAGATTGTCTCCTTGTACAGTTCTAGGAACTTGCTTCTGTATTCTTAAGTTGTGTTCTTGTCCTGCTTATTCCATCTGTACTTGTATAAGATTTGCATTTGCAGCTTGAATGCAAATATTTGGCTTTTGTTTTCCATGGTGTTGGAAGATTCATGGTAGTCACATTATGATAGTTTTCTTATTGTAGCTTTTGAAGTTGGGTGTTTTTCTTTCAATGTAGCAATTCCTTAATCTCACTATAAGGCTAATTTAAGTTCTGATGGCTTCTGGAGGAAGACATTGAATGGAATTTGTCCCATATTGAACTAAAATAAGCTACATGTGCAGTAATAAAAAGTTTACCTCCTACAGCCTGCCTCTCCTTTAAAAGTTTTTCTTTACTCTTTTTGATTATCTCTTGCTGTCTTTAGGAATCTTTTCTCTTTTCCTTTGCTCTTCTCTCTTTTCATGATTATTACCTTGCTGTTTTTAACTTTCTTAGTCTTTGTGCTTTGTCTACCTTATTGTACTTAAGCTTGTCTCTGTTCTTTCACCTGTGCTCAAGTGTCTGTTTCCACTAAAAATTGACTCTCAGGTTTTGGCCCAATGATTTGATGAGAGAACACATAACACTGGGTATTGCAAGTGTATTAATAAAAATCTGACTTCAGAACAAACTATGAAACCTGACTTCTGCTTCAGTTTTGTTCTTTGACATGTCTTTCTGTTTCTAACTCGATCAGTTACAACTGGAAGATGATCAGGGCGTGAATTTGGGACTTGAGAGCAGTTTAACACTTCGCCGTCTTCTAGTCTGGACATACGACCCCAAAATAAGGTTAAAGACCCTTGCAGCACTTGTTGATCACTGTCAAGGTCTGTTTAACATTAATTCCTGGGGATGTTATATAATTTTGAGTAACTGTGCATGCTGGAGGTGGGTATCGATAATATTAGTGCTTGTTTGGACTTTTTTTAAAGAAAATTTCAATTAGGTAGTTCAGATTCTCCCTCTTTTAGTTTTAAATAAAGCATGACTAATCATAGTGCTGTGTTGATACATTCAGACTTCGTACTTTTTTAAAACTGCTCAAAAAATTCAATTTTAAGCATGTACTTCTCATGCTATTTTCAGTTACTTAATTGTCTTTCAGAGAGCTTCTCCTTTATGGTACTTAAGATTTATGAGTTTGTAGCTCTTTAGAGTGTTTTAGACAAAAAAGCCTACAATACTTGCTTTACCTTGATTATTAGAATCGGTAGCAATTTTGTTTTTTTAAATGGGCTTTACTTTTAAGACTTTCATGAAAATTTTTAGTTGTATGGCCTCTGCTGCAAGGAAGTGGTAAGCTGTGGAGCATGGCAGCAAAATCAAATATTCAGTCTATTTTTAACAGATTTTTTTGACAGCTTCTTACTTTTCAGTTTCCAGAAGACAGGAGATATTACCTAATGGAGCTATGGGGGCAACTATAACCAAGAAACAGGAAAGCTGTGTTTGTGTGCATGTATGCACACAGAATATCAGAGAGTGTCAAGTACAGGAGAGAAGGAAAACATTCTAAGGCTCCTTTAATGCTTCTCTGGAAGTGTAGCATCAACCTCTGTGTGTGATCTGATGCTTTGAATTTTGCATTCCTCTAAGCTACCATAAAGTAGGCAGAGAACTCTGCTTAATGCTTTAGTGAGATTAATAATTCATGCCTTAAAACCTAGGAATTCCCTGTTAGCAATAAAAAAAAATCTACTTTTGCTACATTTTCAAATTGCTATTTAGCAAGCTCAGTGTGACACCCAGGTATCTAAAATCAGTGCCTGCTAAATTTAAATGGCATATTGTTTTCCTTCAAATGTTTCTATTCCTCTCCCTTTCTTCTTATAGGGAGAAAAGGTGGTGAACTAGCCTCAGCAGTTCATGCCTATACTAAAACAGGAGATCCCTACATGCGATCTCTGGTTCAGCACATTCTTGGCCTGGTATCCCATCCTGTCCTGAACTTCCTGTATCGCTGGATTTACGATGGAGAGCTGGAGGATACATATCATGAGGTAATGTATGTGCTACAATAAATACTTCATCTTTTTGCTTGGTGGTGTGATAATCTGTGGGAAGCTTAGAGGAGAGTTTGAAAAGTAGAGTGTGATGAAAATCTATGACGCAAGTAAGCAGTACATACAACAACCTGAAATATCACTCTCTTCATGAATTCTTCATGAGTTTGGTATCTGCAGGTTGCAATGTGTTGTCTTTAACAAATTGTATGCTGGGTCTGGTTAGTGGAGTCAAAGTGGTGTACTGACAGTGGGTCCTTGTTTCTGAAGACAAAATAATTCCTCTGTATCTTTTCTTGCTTACTGTAACAACAGTAATGTATGCAGAGTTCTTTGTAGCTGTTCAAAATGCAAGCTTTGTATTTGGAATGAAGCTGAGAATATTTTTCTCTGACTGTGTACTGTTATCCTTGATAAATAACTTCAGTCTGTCAAATGGGGTAGAAGAGGTTTATGGTTCCAGAATAGAAACTCTGCAAAGTTATTTGTTGTGACTTCTGTAACATCAGGTTCCAGTAATTGTCCTTTTTCTTCTTGGAATTTTTTTATATGCTCGTCTAAATTCTCTCAACACTTTTCCTATCTCTGATCAATACAGTCTTTTTAAAGTGATTAGATTTTTAAAATTTTTCTTTGTTCCCACAAGCCAAAGAATAATCTTTTAAAATGGAATGCTTCTGAGACAAATCTGAGTAATTTTACTTGAGAGTCAAATATGCTGTCTGTTTTCTTGGAACATCCTTATTTTGGTCAAAATTTAAGTGAGTAACAGTGACAGCTGCCCTTTAAGGACAGAATTGTGTAAAATGACTATGAATCTTTTTTAAAAGTGTAAAATAGACTTTTTTTTCCAAGCTACTCCCAAGATACGAGGTTTTTGTCCTTTTTGGATTTTATGCATTTTGTCAGCTCTAACCTCTGCATGTGCACTGGAAGAGTATTCTTAATACTGAAAATTATTGTTTGATGTGTTGTACTGAAAGCTATAATTTTCATATGATAGACAGTTTTGAATAAAGACAATTAGTCATTCTTGGAGAAAGTGGTATTTGGAGGCAGTGCAAAATGTTTGTGTCCAGAAAATGGATATATTGTTTGACAGGATGAGGACATAATCCATCCAAACTTCCCTTCAACAAAACTAATAAAGTAGTTTCAGCTTTTTACAAATGAGGAGATTTTTCTTGTGTGGAGTTGAGAGATTATAGCCTTTGATCACCATATCAATTGCAAAATTTTGGGAGGGTTTTGGTTTTCTTGTGGGGTTTTTTTTTTCTCTCTGCATCTGTAAAATAGGAGGAATAATAGGTGAAACTATAGATTAGAGTTTACATTAATCTTTTGCTTTTAATTTTTATTTCAATCTTCAGTTTTTTGTGGCTTCAGATCCTACAGTTAAAACTGATCGGTTATGGCATGACAAATACACTTTGAGGAAATCAATGATCCCATCTTTTATTACCATGGAGCAATCAAAAAAGGTATGAATCTAAAAGTTAATCCTGTGATGATTTGTTTGCCCTGTACTGCTGCTTAGATTTCTTTTGAGAAAATTGAGGCCAAATTTAACAGAAAATAGTTGTCTCAGGAATTTTAGAATTATTTACTGTGGAAAGCTGTAGGACTGTTTTTCCTTTCTATTCTCTAACTGTTAAACTTTAAGGAGATCTCAGGTAGGGGGGAAAAGAAGTTTTTGTTTAAAACCTTTCCATATTAGCGTTGCTATTCTGGATTGCTGTGGTTGGAATTGTGAAACTAAGAGCACAGCAAAGTAACAAAATACCTTGTTGTGGATGGTGGTTGTGGATGGCTTTTTTGGTATTTTATTTATTTTCTTATAAGCAAATCACTTTTTAAAAACTCTTTTTATTCAGGTCCTTTTAATAGGAAAATCCATAAACTTCTTGCATCAAGTTTGTCACGATCAAACTCCATCCACAAAGATGATTGCTGTTGCAAAATCTGCAGAGTCTTCAAAAGATGGTACAGTATTAATGTTACTCAAAATCTCCCCTTGGAACTGACCTCCCGTACGATGCGTGGTTTAGACTGTAAACTGACTTCATGGATGATGGGCTGGAAAGGAGTACAAAAATCCCATCTGCCCTAAAATATAGATCATTTCATGGATACTTTTTTGTTACAAAAATGTATGTGTATGCATGTGTATAATTTTCTTAATTTGATAGGTTTGCTGGAGGATTGTTAATGTACTGAGTTTGTGAATGAAATCATTCAAAAAAGTCTGCCTTCTGCCTTCAGCTGCCTCTGCTGGGGTGGGAGCAGGGATATTCTTGAGTGCTGCGATAAGAATTTAGTATGTTTGACTTCTCATCAAATATACTCCATTATACAATTCCATAATACTAAGTTAATTTTGTGGTTGAAAAATAAAAATGCTCAGTTAGTTGTAAATAAGAGAACAAGCAATAAAAACACAACAGAAGCCTTTGTAGCCTTTCTGTAAATGTACTATACCAATATGTCAAAAATAAGTATGTGGAAGGTTACTAAAACTCTTTTTGAAGATTACTTAAAATTGAGATTGCCAGCTGGTAAGCATGGAACCAAACCTTAACTATTAGAATTCCTTCAGGTTATTTGGTTTTATTTAAAATAGATCTCAATTTTAATGAATGAGAACTTACATACAATTTATGGTTATTTTTTGGGCATATTTGTTGCAATGAAATCAATGTTGTTATGATGAAAGATAGCAAATAGTGAACATCTAAACCAAGGAGACTTCATGTCTAAATACTAAGCAAAGAATGTGTAGGATGCTGCTATATCTCAGAGAAAGGAGAGATTTCTGCCTTCCGGTGGAAGTGGGTTTTGCCACTGTAACTTCTTTTGATAACCTGTTTAATATGCCAGAGACAGTCAGCTGTTGAGATGTAGCTCACTGGGATAAGTTTTCTGATGCTAATCATCTAAATATTTTTCTGTCAAATTCTTGGTTTTGAAGAACATACTTCTTAACACTGTATAGCATAATATTGCTTATATATAACTTTAAAGGTGTGTATGTGGAGTTGTTTGGTTTGGATTTGTTGGAGTTTTTTTTTGCCTCCAGATAACCTTGGATTAGTTTTAATATTAACTCTTTGGTGTGGACTTCTGACATGAGTAACTCAATAAAAAATGTTCTAGTAATAAAAGCCCATTCATATCTGGAAGAATATGTCTTCTAATAATGTGATTTTTGTATCATGTTCAGTGCTTGCTTAGTCAAAGATAAGCCTAAAGTGCAGAAAGGGGTCAGGTTTAAGTGAAAGAGGGCTGTATTTGAACAATCACCTTGCCAGCTACTCCTGGAAAAAGAGAAAAAAACATTCTTTGCCTGCACTACTTTCACCACTTTATTCAGCATTTATGGCCATACTTTTCCAATATTTCTTTAAATTTGCACTTGTTTCTCTCCTTGATTGAATGGAAGATCTGTACAAATACTGGTTCCCTATTACGTAGGGGATGAGAGCTTCAAAGCACCTACATTATCTTAAGTGCTGAGAATAGGTGTTTGAGACAAAAGCGTCGGTTTAGAAATAAGTTACTCTGTCTGCAGTGTGCTGAAGGTGTGCTGAGCTTATGGCTGGCAGCCTAAATACCTCATGGTATTGAATTGATTTAATTCTGCATGAAACTGCATTTGTGTTTAGGACATTTTACCCATTTTATTCGGGGAGAACATTCTGTGTCAGGGACTTTGGAAATGCTTCCTTTTGTGCTTGTTTGTGCCATCTAACAATATCCTGAAAGTCCCTTTAGATAATTACTTAGTATTAAGATCATAGAAAGCTAGGATGCCAGCCTGAGTTCTGGATGCTTTTTCTCGTTTAAAATTTGGACATTTTATGGGTTTGGCTGTATTATTAATTTCTTTCATTTGCTTTGGAACCTTAACTACTATCATGTTTCCCCAGTTCCTTTTGATGCTGAAGTAATGATGGTGTGGAAAACTGTGTGAACATGTATTAAAACAAGAAGTCTGACATAACTGTGTAGAAGTTGGTCATCTTGCCTGGCAGAAAATTGTAGCATTTAGGAGAGAGGAACTGTAAAAAAGACCAATAAAGTGACCTCAGCTCCAACATGTAGCTGTCTGTACTTTGGGACCAGGAATGACACTACATTCAGTAGCAGCTCATGGACCTGCCTGTTAATGCTTAGTCTGACCCTTTCTTTATCCATTTCTGGCTTTTCAGTGTTCTGAGATAATTTTGTACAGTTTTCAAAACTTGTTCTTAGGCCATGTGTTTGTTGATGTAAGCAACCTTTTTAGCAGTTTTGTGTGTCAGACAGGAATGCTGCGTTTTGCCTGTGCTGGGGGCTGTGTGTGTATGCAGAGGTGGTGCATCATTACAGCTGCATATGCAAAATTGACTTTCCAGTGTGAAGTGAAGGGCTTTGGCCAGGTTATTTCCTTCAAGGCAAGAGATTCAGTACTAAGGAGAGGGGAAAGGCTGCTTTTTCTGCTTGAGATAGTCAGAAGCTGAGACTGGTCTGTGTATCTCAGAGCTACTGCTTGGACATGCTCACCCCTTCATATGTAGAGACAGGACCAGCATGCCTGACACAGTGGGCTGGCCATAGACAAGCCACAGAGTTACCTGCTGCCTGCTGGCTTTGCTTTGCCTTGAGCCAGTGCCAGGCCCAGACTCTGTGTCCCAGGGCTGAAGAGATCAGCTAGTAATTCTTTCTGGATAGGCTTCTTCCCTCTCTTGTTTTGCTGTTAGGCTCTCAGCATCTTGAGGAAAGACACTTGCACTTACTGCAGGGTGAATTCTCACTTCCTTAAGGCCTTCCTGATGTGTGTTACTTGACTAAGTAGTATTTCTCTAGTCTAGGGATTTTAAATACAGCAATGTATTATTAAAGTGTCATCTCTTTAACATCTCTTGCACTTCTTGTGTCTTATGGAGAGTTTCACTAGTTACTGAATGATAGTTTGGAAACCTCCAGGAATGTCAGCGAACCAGGCCTTTAGGCTTCCCTTCTTAAAGAGTGACTTTTTAAAGAGAAGAGTCCCTTCTCTTCTTAAAGAGTGACTTCTTTATTAGCACCAATGCTTTTTTCTTCAATTCATAAGCATTTTATTAATTTACCGGTTAAAGTTGGGAGTATGTCCTTTAATGCTGAGGAAGGTCTGAATTTATGATAGTTTGCAGTCCAGTATTTGGAGTATTGCTCCATGTTACCTGAAGAGGAGGCCACAGTTCTTGCTATCTCATAACCGTTTTACTGGAATCCCTTTCTCTGTGAGGTTATAATTGTAGAAAACTGTGAAATAAGTTTCCTACTACTTTCTACTGCTTCCTCCTTTCTGTCCCCAAATTGCCATGCATGAAAGATGGAGAGAAAATATTAGGTTGCTGGCTGTCCCCCAGGTAACTCAAGCATATTCCTTTTCTCTCATTCTCTTATCTACAGAATAAGAATATCTCTTCTGTTAAGTCTTTTAACATTCTGATTATTTGATTATTTTCCCTGCACCCTTAGAAGTGACTTCTGATTTAGATTCTGCCCAGCAAAGATTTCTCCTAATTCTACACTTTTAGATCTCTGTAAGTTATTTGATTTGTAAACTGTAGTATTTCAGCAAGCTTAAAAATCCCCAACTTGTTTTGTAAAAGTGACATAACATGAGCTTCTACTGGAAAGTGCAATCTGGGCACAGATTAAAAGTAATATTGTAGAAGTGTGGCTGCTTTAGACTTGCCTTTGCTTTGGCTATGGCAAATGTTTAACACAGTGGATCAGAAGAAATGGTAGTTTTTCTGTTTGTGGGTTTCAAATCCAAAGCTTGTTTGCCTCAGTGTTTGAAAACTACTAATATAATTTTTTTTTCTTTTAGCTGCTGATTTGTTCACAGATCTGGAAAATGCATTTCAGGAGAAAATTGATGCAGCTTATTTTGAAACCAGCAAGTACCTGCTGGATGTTCTCAATAAGAAGTACAATTTGCTGGAACACATGCAGGCCATGAGGCGCTACTTGTTACTTGGTCAAGGAGACTTTATTAGGCATTTAATGGACTTGCTCAAGTAAGACAATAGGAAGGGTAATTATGTTGAATTTCTGATGATTCCGTGCATGATCAGCACAGGAAATTTCTTGCTTTTTGAGGAGGACTCTCTAAGTACCTTGTTCAATTAAATCTTAGAGTAATAACTTTTAAATTCTATTTGGGGTTTAATTTCTTTGACCCTGAGGCTTAAATTTTTTTTCTTCTGTTGTGATAAGAAGTACATACAATACTATTTGACAAAGTCTTGAAAAGTTACACTAATACAGATATCTTTATGTTGGCCCTGTGACAGCCTCGAGGATGATGGCACTTCTCTTGGTCCTGTCAGCAAGTTTAAGCAGAAATATTCTGCTCTTGATGCTACTGATTAGCTTGGCTGTAATTCTTGGGCCTCTATATTTTAGAGGTGTTTAGTCCAAAACATTGTGTCAAAACCCTTCAATGCAATTTTAAAAATGTAATTTATTCCTCACTGGCTTCTGTTTCAAGCACTCAGGTGCACCCACAACTGCTGATTCCAGTTCTTAAAGAGTATTTGCAAGCTCACTTTTACATGTTGGTGCTACTGATGAAACTTCTTCAATCAGAAGCATTGGCTTGCAAAGCTTTTCTTTGGTCTAGAAGGCAGGCTTTGTAATAAAGCTTTCATTAACTTGTTTGTAAATCAAAATCAACAGTACATGACCACGCTGTTTAATGTGAAGCAGAATGAGGTTGGTTTGTGGAGTCAGTATTACATTTGAGGCAGAAGGAGTGAGAGGCTTTCCAGATTCTAAGGGAGAGAGAGATAGTACAAGAGTTGCATGTTGCAACTCTTTGGGAAGTTGAAGTTACGTAGAGGGGGTGGGTTTCTGTGTTCCTGCCAGCGCTTTGAGCCTGTGAGAATGGCTATCAGTAAGTTTCCCAAAACTCAAGTGAAATTATTGGTTTGATGTGCTAATGATGTAATCTGCCTCATTTAAGATATGAATGCAACTCAAATTACAGGCTAGCTAAAGTAGCAATCCTGGTAACTTCAAATTACTGGCATTAAATGAGGGTTAAGTTACTCCTCATGCTGCTTTTCTTCATGATTAAATCTGAAAGAGTAATATGAGAAGTTTTGAATGTTGGTTAGAAAAGGGTTTTGCTGTGTGCTGCAGTTACTACTGAAGTGCTGCTGCAGAGTATTTCAGTGATGTGCTGTGACTGTTTCATAACCACCAGGCCAGAGCTTGCACGACCAGCTACGACCTTGTATCAGCATAATCTAACGGGAATCCTGGAAACGGCAGTGAGGGCCACGAATGCGCAGTTCGATAATCCGGAGATTCTCAAGCGGTTGGATGTTCGACTTCTGGAGGTCTGTTACACCATGGTGACTCTGACCTCAAACATACCTTTGCTTGTGTGTGTACATGCAGATATCTATATGAAACAAAATTTTCTTGTGTGAATACATTTCCTCCCTTCCTTTCCACTGAAGTTTACTTTGAGTAATATAAATATCATTAAATACGTCATCTTCTTTTTGCTTTCCCTGTCTATGTCTATTTGTATTTCAAGATACTGGTTTACAGCCATTGACAATACAAGGTTGAGTATTACGGACCTAACAGAAATTGATGCTGGTGGCTCTGATTTGAGGTTCTCCCAACAGCTCTTAAAGCTGTTGCTCTTACAAAAATTGAGGCAGGAAGGGCCAGGTTAGAATGTGTGCCTCCTTCTTGCCTCTAGTTAAAAAAAAAGAAACAATGAAAGCACATTTCGTGGCAGAGGCCTGTAGTAAAAAACTTGAGTTAATTTGAAAGCTTCAGTCCCTGCAGTGAGACTTTAGTGATAAGCTACAGACTTATTTCAGATGTCAAAGAAATTTTTCCTTACCTTTGTTTTCCTTTACAGTGGAGAAACACTGATGTTGCAAACATCAGTATTTGTGTGAGATCATTCTCACCTTTGTATCAAAGAATTTGATCAATTTTTGCCTAATCTGCTACTTTCAACAAGAAACTCCTATCTCTTGTTGATGTGGATGCTTGTTTGCTCATAGGCTGAATGAAAGAGTAAGAAGTAGTGCTTGTCTTCAGCTTTAGCATGCTGTGATTATACACTGATAGTAGCCTATCTTTTTAATACAGGTATCTCCTGGAGACACTGGATGGGATGTCTTCAGCTTGGACTATCATGTTGATGGGCCAATAGCAACGGTAATGTCATACACTGCTGGCTGTGAATGTGTTTTGGGTACTGAATTAAATTGCTAAATGGTTTTTTTATTGAAGAAACTTTTTTTTTGTTCTGGAATGTGAATTCAGAGATTTTTTTTTGCATCTAGGATGTACCCACTGTATCAATAGTTAAGCAAAAAATCTCAGTTCTTACCAGTTAACTGTGAGTGCTGAAAAGCTACATTTAAAACAAGCATTACTGAAAATCAGTAATTCATTTGTTCCAGCAAAGTTCTAAGCAAGTACTTAATAAATTGAATGTTCCTATTCTTTGATAATTACTATTCTGTAGATACTAAATTGGGAAAATATGCAAGGAACTGAGGAATATATTTGTGGAGAACTTACTTATGCTTTCTAAATGACATTTGATAGGTAGTTGCACTGTTCATCAGAATGTATTTAGCCTCTATAAAGAACTTGTAAAGAACTTCCATTTTAAGCAGGACAAACTGAGTCTGACCAGCAGCAGGAATTTTCATATGCAGCTTTAAAAGAGGTTTAGCTTTTGTTATGTTCACCCCTTCTTACACTTCGAGCAATGCCCTCTGTCTGCTTGAGTGCTAGATAACTGTTCAGCCCTCAAGGGAGGATCTTTCCAAAAGCTCTGGGATTTCTAGGAAACTTTTTTCTTTTTTTTTTACAGTATTTACTAATAAACTGTATGGATCAGATAACGTGGACTGTGAAGAGGTCCTTGGTACTTCAGGACATATGGTGTCTATTAATTTGTACTGATGTTTTCTTTGCTTTGTAGGTATTTACACGTGAGTGCATGAGCCACTATCTAAGAGTATTTAATTTCCTTTGGAGAGCAAAGAGAATGGAGTATATTCTTACTGATATATGGAAAGGGCACATGTGCAATGCAAAGCTTCTGAAAAGTATGCCAGGTGAGTGGTGTCCAGATGGATAACATGCTTGTAAAATGGATATAGGTGACTGCATATTATTCTAAACTGTGTGTTAAGAGGGAACAAAGTGTCTGATGAATGATGTTCAGATTAATTTTGTATTTTGGTGCTCTTCTTGACTGGCTGTTTAATGGTACATGACGGTGATGATGATGATGAAGGTAAAATAACATAATTTTAAATGGAAGTTTCTTGTCTGTTGTTTTACTTAATCCATGGTCTCTGTCTTGAAAAGCTGCACTAACATCAGTATCTTTATGCTGGCCAAGTTGTGAGACTGTAGCTCTTCCATCCATTTGTATTCATCTTCCTTGATGTCGTCTTATTTGTACCCCATGCCTTTTGTCTCTTTCTTACACTGTCTGTTAACTATTAAGCCTCATACATGCACAGTTCTGAATTTACTAGTTTTTCCTCCACTTATTCCCTCTGCTTTTGTTTAGCTAAAAACAGTAAAAGTTAAGAAGAGAAAGATGTTTGAGAAGAAATAGGAAAGCTCTGAAATATAGTGGCTCTGGTGTATGTTTCATGGACTGAGACTTTTTGATCCTGTTTCTCAGCTAGAGAATATAGCTGTATTTGTGAGCATGTGTACTGGCTCACTCTTGATTTTTTTTTTTAAATCTATCTACATTTCTTTCACTAAGCAATAACTGTTGAGAGTTGCGATTCTTTATGACATAGTAGTACTTAGAAATTTCCTGGTTTATAATTAAGAATTTTTGGTGGGTGGGAGAGGACATGTGGCCTCAGAAGGTCACTGCTGCTACCGTCTAAGATTAGTAGCTGTGTTATGAAGTATTTGATTTGGTGAAAAAAAAATGTACCAAGCTGATTTGTTGGCTGTGCTTGTCCTTGCAGTCTTTAACGTGCCATCTCTTTGGACTTTTTACAGAGCTTTCTGGGGTGCTGCATCAGTGTCACGTTCTGGCATCAGAAATGGTCCATTTCATTCATCAAATGCAGTATTACATTACATTTGAGGTATACTCTACCCACCCAACTAGTTACTTAGAAAACGAAGCACTTGTAATATTCTGCATGTGTTGTGTGTCTTAAATTTCAAAGAGCTTGTCATCTAGCAAATCAAAACAGCCCAATCCTGTATCATTGCTCCAGGTGCTTGAATGTTCATGGGATGAACTCTGGAAGAAGGTCCAACAAGCACAGGACTTGGATCACATCATTGCAGCTCATGAAGTTTTTCTGGACACAATCATAGCTCGGTGCTTGCTGGATAGTGATTCCAGGGTAAGTCTTCTCCTTTGCATGAAATTGTAGCTTTATGATCTTGGCATATATGTCAGGAAGGACCTTCTTTAGCATTGTAGGAGCAAAGGGAGAAGTTGTTTTTATTCCTCTGATGTAAGATTTTATAATGGTATGTTCTGTACCTACTGCCCAGACAAAGTAACGCATGTTGAATAAAACTTCCTGTAGTGCGGGCCACAGCTAAGAAGCTGTGTGATCATGGAACAACTGACTTAGGGCTTTGCAGAACAGTCTCTCCTGTTGTGTAAAAAGGATTTTTTTCTTTTACTTTTTTCTTTTTTCTTTGCTCCTTTTCTGGAGAAGGGTGGTAACTTAAAACTCTTGTGCTATACAGCTGTTGAATTGTTTTGTTGTCTGTCTCACAGGTACTTCTCAACCAGCTTCGAGCAGTTTTTGACCAGATCATTGAGCTCCAGAATGCCCAAGATGCAATGTACAGAGCTGCTCTGGAGGAGCTGCAGCTGAGGTTGCAATTTGAAGAGAGGAAAAAACAGCGTGAGCTTGAGGTACCAAAAAGATATTTCTATAATGTAAAAATGAATGGAGGCTTTTGATACATGGAAGATTTTAGATACCATGTAGACGTACAGTAAAAATGAAAAATGTAGTTGGGACAGATGTCAAGGTCATCAGCAGTTGCTAGTGACTTCAAGCAAAACTGCTGAACGGTGTTTTTGATTTGTCTTGCCAAAATCTGAGTTGAATTCTCTAGTGGACTTCGGAGGATGAGAAATTTAGAGTTCTTTTAGATGAAGTAAATGAAACCCTTTTGCAAAAAATGCCATAGCTCCATGTCTGCCTCCTTGCTGCAAAACTGACATGCAGTGTTGGTGTGAGACTCGCCTTGCTAAGAACCTCATTTCTTTCATGTGCTGTACAGCCACCAAAGGGAGGGTTGATAGTTTCCATACTGGGGACTCTGTGTTTGTTTTTCTGTAGCAGTGGTTGGTTTTTATAAAGCTGATGTAGCTGGGCAGAAGGTGGCCCAGTTAGCAACTTAACTCATGTGATGATTCACCTCTTAACTTGTTTGGTTTGTATGTAGGGCAAGTGGGGTGTAACTGCATCAGAAGAGGAAGAAGAGAACAAGAGGATGAAAGAATTTCAAGACTCAATACCTAAAATGTGCTCACAGCTGCGAATACTCACTCACTTTTACCAGGTACCTCTTACATTATATTTTTTTAAAATATGCCGAGCTTTGTGTAGAAATGAATTTCAAATATTGAGTAGGTGTAACTTCTGTATTGATGTGTGTGCAATTGGAGCTAGATCCTTGTTTTTTCCTTCTCTCCTTATCTTCCTCCTCTGTGTTCACTGTTTCTTCATAATCAAAGGTTTTGTGATCATTTCTGTTTTCCTGACAAAGGAGAAGAGTCATTTCATGTAAGTTGTTTCTTTCTCCAGCAGCGAAAGTAATAGCTATCTTTTGGTGTAGTCTGAGGGGCAAAAAGATAGAATTCTTTCTGCATTCCACTTCTTTCTCTCAGTCTTTGCAAGTTGTTGCTGTCTATTAAAGACTGCAGAAAGTTTCTTATTGAGGGCCTAACAATTTTAAGCTCACTGGGGTGGGCAGTGGATAAGATGTTTAGGGGAACGTGTGCAGGCTATCTTCTGTAAGTAATTTATTCTGGCTTTGTCTTTATTTGTTATAAACTACAATTCCCCAGAAAAATGAGCCTAAGTCTTAAAGTGTAGTTTGTAAATAAATTGTGGTTTATGTGCTCTACAAATTGGCAGTGTAGGTTTTGCCTGCTTGGACTGTATTCATGCTGAGCCCTACTATGGATTTTCCACACAGGATTTCCATGGCCGGCTTTGGTCATCTTTGGTAGTAATGGAGTGCTCTAGTTATGGGCTTGTTCTTGTTAATATTTACTGGAGATTAGGACTGAGCTCTTCAAGTGAGTCTTCCCATCTTCCCAAGGTCCTCTCCTTTCCTGTGTCCTGCAGGGCTCCTGCGGTGATCTAGCTAGAGCCAAATGGAAAGATGGGATGTAGAAGTGTGCCTCCCACATGCCAAGTGCCCATCCCCCCTCAAATTGCTCCAAATGCACAGTCTAGTTGGGTCTGCAGCACTGACTGCCCTCCTGGGCACATGCTTTCCTGTTCTGGGCTGCCCAGTACTGCTCTACAACCCACATCAAATGGGTATGTTTGAAGTGCTGGCCTGGATGGCTTTGGACCTGCAACACAGACCCAGGGTGAGGTCTCCTTTTGGCACAGGTTGGATCCTGAATGCTGTCCCAAGGCAGTGGCACACTGAGGCAGATGCTCTGCAGCCTAGGAGCCTTCAGGCAGATGGAGTGTGCCAGCAGGGCACAGGGAGTGAAGAGCACGCTTTAAAAGACACAATGAAGCTCTGGGTTTTTGCAGAAAGAATGAATCCAGCAAAACCGATTTGTTAACTGTTGGATATGAACACTTGTGCTTGCCTTTTCCCAGATTCTCTCTGCCTGTTTGCCAGGTCTGTGCCCCACCTGTGCAAAAAACACACCAGGCATGTTTTCTTAGCTGTCTCTTGGGTTTTTCTTTCCCCTTCAGGGAATCGTCCAGCAGTTCTTGGTCCTGCTGACAACCAGCTCTGACGAGAGCCTGCGGTTCCTGAGCTTTCGGCTGGACTTCAACGAGCACTACAAGGCGCGGGAGCCGCGGCTGCGCGTGTCCCTGGGCCCGCGGGGCAGGCGCAGCTCCCAGGGGCAGGCGCAGCTCCCACGTGTGACAGCGCTGCGGGGACACCCGGGCACTGCGGGGACACCCGGGCACTGCGGGGACACCCGGGCACTGCAGGGACACGGCCAGCACGGGTGGCACCGCAGCCACGCCTGTGATCGTGTCTGCAGTGCTGCGGGCAGCGTGTGCTCCGGCAGGGACTGTGACACCGGGTGGCAGAAGGCAAAGAGCAGGGTTTTTTACACTGATGTTTCTAGAATTACCGGACTGCGTGGGCTGACTGAACCTCGTCCAATCGACTTGTGAAATCATCCTTTCAAAAATGCCAATTTCATTTGAAGCTTTCTGAGCTTTTTCCACTGTAACTTGGGTCTGTGTCAAAGAAATCACATGTTCTTTTGTTTATAGAAAGCACCATTTCCTTTTTTAAAAAGAAAATAAGAAGGTTATTTTTTCTATATGTACTTGTTCTATTTGAAGAGAGTTTTTGTTAAAGCCGACAGATCAAGACCCAGACCTATTGTGCTTGTTAAGAAGCTATACAGCATTTCATTATGCTGATTTTCAGTGTTGTGATGTGTTTGACTGTGTGAGAAACTTTGTATCAGGAGACATAAAGTTATATTTAATTTTTTGTTGTTTTTAAACTTTAAAACCTGGAATAAAAATTTAGTGGGGAAATTCTATGGTTAGTGTACAGGAGCAAACTGTAACAGCAGAGTCAGGAGTGTATCTGTTGTACATAAGATCTAAAAATGAGGTTAAGGCCTCAGCACTGAAGGAAGGTGTTGGTTAAGCTTGAATACTTAATGTTCAAAATCAAATATGTAGAAACCAACTGACTTGGCTAATGTTAACTTCATTCTCTTCTCTTTTCCTATTTTTTTTCATTGTAAATATTTATATATTGCTGTCCAGATGTTGGGTAAAGGGGAATTCTTCTTTTGCAAAGTTGTCATTATATCAGGTCATTTATTATGTTACACAAGTGCGAGCTTAGAAAAATAAAAACACAATTATCTTTCACACAAGTGTGTTGCTTTCTGCAGTTGGAAGTTTATGATTTTTTTCACAGGTTAAGAAAGGAGAAGCTTCCAGTTATAGAAGCATATTGATTTATAGAACCCTTCCCATTGGAAGGATTTTGGTACTAGTCTTACTTGCACTGAGAGTTGTGTGCAGTTCATTAATTAACAATTACCCTCAGATCATCCAGGTCTGTGGCCTTTTTTGCCTTTTGCCCTTACTCTGCTTGAACCCTTGGGAGTCGGAGGCACCTGCCAGGCCATGCAGATCAGGCTGCTGTAGTCATAGCAGTGAGCTCTGATGGGGGCTGTGTGCTGACCTGCAGCCCTGGACCGGCTGGTTCTCTCTCTGGACACCCGAATTCCTGTTGTGCAGGCCTGAGAATCCTTGCTTCTGTTAGAACAGTGAGACTTTTCACCCTGCACCCTGCTGGTGCAGGTGCTGTCCCTGGGTGTAGTGTGGAGGCAGCATTTCAGCTGTGAGCCAAGGGTGGGCTCTGTGAGCCAAGGGAAGGCTGGAGGATGCTGAGCTTGGTGTCCTGAGGTCATGGACCATTGACAGGTTTTGGCTGGGGAATCAGCCAGAGTCAAGACAGCACTCAATATGAGTTAAAAATCTTGCTCGTTTATTCAGCTATTTGGCTTAAATTTATACTGTGCTAAGCATATCATGAACCTAACTCTGAACATCATTGGTTAAACCACAGTGTTCAGCATCCTTGCAGTATACATAATTGGCTTAGAAGCTCTGTCCAGGGCTGGATGCTGTGAGCCCTCTCCAACTTAGGGTCAACACATCCTGTCTAGCATCCTGTTACAGCTATTGCTCCAAACTTTACTTCCTCCTTATCCCATCTAAGGAATGGTTCAAGGACGTTTCAGATTCTATTCATCCCTTAGGCTAAAAGCAGGATTGTGCACATGTCCCTGCTTTTTCAGCCATGCATCTACAGACAGGCAGGGGTAACTCAATTTCTGACCGTGTGCTGGGAGCTATTTTGTAAAGTCTGGAAGAACAGCAAAGATTATTTGATTGTTTTGACCAAGACAGAAAAAAATTAGCAGCATGAGCACTCTTTTGGCCCCTGGGTTGAGAGATGTGTTGCATGATCACATCACCAGGCAAGTCAGAGGCCAGAGAGGCAGCACCAGTGTTGGAACTAGAGAATGAGTTCCAGAGGAAGGTTAAGTTCTCTACTTCTAAAATGAATCCAGCAGTACCCAGGAATCTCACAGTAGTGGCCAGCTGGGAATGATAATTTTGAGGTGATTCTACAGCAACCTATTCTGCGAAAAGTCTTCACTGCTGCAGGAGTTGCTCTGAGTGCCAGGTTGAGGGGACCAGTGGGGACCTGCTGTTGTCCCCATGCTTCTTTGAGGGTGGACACCAGTCACCCTCTAACCTGGCAGCTGGTATGTTCATTTCAATTTACACAGGTTTTCTTGTGACAATTCACCTTTGTCAACAAATTCCTAACAAGTGGGAGAGAAATGATCCTGTTTCATTTGTGTCCAAAGACCAATATTGAATTCTACATGAAGGCACATAGTGACAGGCTCCTGCTGCTGTGACTGCACAAATGCCTTTCCTTTTAGTGGCTGGTGGCAGCAGCACCCTTAAGGTCCATTTCTGAGGAGGAACATAAGAGATTTCCACCTCTTTCAACACTGAAGTTATATACTGCAGTCAATGTTAAAGAATAATCTTTAGCAACACATTTACTATACAAGGATGTTCTTTATATTTTAATGCCTGCTTCTGACTGGTACTTTCAGGTTTTTTTTTTCTTAGAGTTACAGTGCCTGAAAATACAAATACAGCTGTGGGTCTGTCTCCAGCCATGTTTGCAGGCTGGAACAAGCCCAGCTCCTCCTCGCTGTGTCCCAGGGATCATCAGTGTGCTGATGAGCCTGCACACTCAGTCTCTTCCTTTTCAGGGTTGCTAAGGCCTAAAGAAATTTTTGAGAAACTGCAATAAAAGTAAAAATGCAGAAACCAAGAATAAAACTATTACCCAACTTAGGATGTCGTACAATGTGCAACACTTTTCTGGGTGAAGGGCGATCCGTGTGTTGCTACCAATATCATAAATGCTTTAAAAGGAAAAGAGCTAGAAAATATTTTCTTCTTTTAAACTACAAGGGATATTGTTCTGGTAACTGAAGGGAAATAATATCTTAATCATATGAACTCTGAAGAAGAAAAAGTTTAAGAACAACCCCTGAAAGTTTTATCTCCTTCTGTAAATTATAACAGCTCGACTGTACCAGGCATCTTGATGCACTTTAGTATTTTAGAAGCATCCACTGGGACATGCAGAAGCTCATGACACAATGTATTTTCCAGTGCATTAGTTATAAGCTTAGGGTAGGAGATCAAGGACAGAATATAATCATAATCCAGTTTTATTTAAGTGATTCTATTCAGTCAAGGCCCTGTGTATTTTCTCCTCCTACACCAGATGCAGTGAATAAATGCCAAGGTCTCTCAGCCTTACACAGGAGGATACTATTTATGTAAAAAGACTAAATTTATGTGATTTGTTAAAAATTGTTGTGGAAGGATTTTATCTTCCTCCTGTCACATATGTAAGATGCTCATGTTTTGAACAATAACTTTTTTTACCTTTTAAAATAGCATTCTTATCAAGGATGGCAAATTTTCTTTGGTCAACGTGCAGCTCTGACTTACAGTGTGCTACGTCTGACTTACAGTATTGAGGACTCAAAGTACATATGTGACTTTTAAACACACTAAGAACTGAAAGGTAATAAATGATTGGGGAAAGGGAGGTATTTGGACAGAAAATTGAAGCTTTATTTTAAACTCCTTGACTTAAAGATTGGAACTGTCTTGTGTGAATGTGTGATCTTGTATGAATGTTTCCTAGTGCTGGCCTTAGAAACAAGCTGTGGCTGTGCACATTTGTACTCATTTCAATTTTCACCTGAATAAGCAGCTTCAGAGATGACAGAATCTATTTCACACTCACATAAGGGTGCTCAGGGACTTCTCCAAAGTGCCTCATTAATTTTGAAAACCATCTGTTGATTACTTGAAACCTGAAATGCCACTTTAGCATCTAATAAGATTCTGCTAACTGGAGAGAGGAAAAAGTTGGGAGAGCTGCATGAGAAATGCAAATATTGGCAAGTAGAGCAGGGACAGGTACAAGAACCTGCTGCTTCAGAAGTCAGAGGAAATAATTCTGTCTGGTTTCTGCAAGGGCATTATAACCATTGCCTGCTCTACCTTATTTAATAAAAAAGAAATTACTTACAATACTAAGGACAATAATAAACAATTACAAGTAAAATACTCTCTTTCTTAATCTGCAGTTGTTCAGAGTGAAAAGTTTCTGCTGCCATTGATTTAACATATATCATTCTGAAGGCTTGCTGAACTACAATTTTAAAATAGAATGAAAACGTGTTATTTTTATGTTGACAAGGAATACTATGACTTTAAGGTATGAACCACTCGGGCTTCCCAAAGTACCAGGCTCCTTGATGTAGTATTTTGACTATTTTTGTTAGCTTGGTGCAATGCAGTCCTTAAAGTGTGAAAATCACTCATGAGTATTAACTTGGTGCTTACTTTCTTTCACCAGAAGAGCAGCAAAAGTACCTCAGTCAGTATTTATTTTCTTTCTTTTTGTTCCAAGGTTAGCATTTTGCTAATACACTCTGACAACCCAGTATTGTACATTCTTTCATAATATCTTCAGACTAAAACCTGAACATTGCATGAGTGGAAATAGAGACTCAAGTGCAGGTGAAAAGCCAAAGCTGGCCAGAAGTATAGGGGGTCAGAGATAACACAGAGGTCAGGGGAGTTAAAAAAATCAAGCTGGTGGATATTCACAAAAGCAGAGGAGGGCAGAGAGGAGAGCAGTAATCCTGAAAGATATCAAATGGTGGCCAAAGAGACACTCAGGAAATAGTAGAGAAAGAAAAACATACCAAGAACAATCTGAGGTGTGTAGGAAGTGAAATCTCTATCACTGCACAGTTAATTTACTTGAGCTCTTTGTGGAGCAAGTTATGTTAAATATTTTCCTTCAGAAGTTACCAGAACAGCAATTAAGCTAGCTAAACATTTGGGTATATAAATGCAATTGGAGTGATTATTACCATCAGTCTGAATATTGGTAAGTCCAAAATATATGGTAAGAAAAAGCTGTCACAAGGTGATTACCCCTTGTATGAATTTTCTCAGTGCCACAGAAAATGAAAATGAATTATTTGCATTTGAGTTACCTGCCACAAGAACAAGCTAGTTAGGCATCTCAGATGCCTCTCACTTCTACAATGAGAACATTCCCAAAGCTGCTCAAGGCCACTTCATCACCCTTTAAAGTTTTTCCAAAAATTACCAAGAGGGAGGTAAAGAACAGTCTTCTGCCTTTCTTTCTAAGAAGGCACTGCATTCACTCCTTAAAAGAGGGTATTTGTAGTGAGTTTTACCTCTTGCTTTTGTTGAACCTGCTGAAGAGCATAAAAGAAACAGAGGGGAATTAGAGACAGGCTTGCAACAGTAACTAGAAAGGCAACGGGCAGCTTTCCTTTACCAGCCTGGTGTGTAAAAATGAGATATGGAGCATATTTGCATGGGTAGAAAAAGAAGAAACTAAAATTCTCTGGAAAACAAGAAATTGAACTACCAGATGGAGAGAAGTGAAATTGCGCCATTTAGTGGTGAACAGGAAGCATAAAGAGAATATAAAATGTGGGGTGGAAATGGTATTTGATAAATGAGAAAAGCATTATTTCCCCTCATTGCAATTTTATTAACACAACTAAAGTTTAAGACAAAACTGGAATGAGATCCAGAGAATTATCCCAGAGTTATAACATGTGCACAGGTTCCAGTTGTCCACAGGCAAAATGTTCTGGAAATCTAACGAAAGCTTCTTAAAATGAAAAGACCAAAACAGACATTAATAACAGAATAGGAAATAATTACAAAAAAAGAATAGTTGGATGGTATCCAGGGAGCAAAATAAAATAATAATTGTTACCACTTCTTTGATTGAGACAGTAAAAGGGCAATACTGTAAGTGACTCAGAAGAAATAGCTGAGTAGAAGAAGTTTACAGCTGCTTGTGGCTTGAACTATAGGGTTTCTTAATGGGCAGCTGTATATCTGCAGGCTTATTTTAAGCTTGTTTTTACTCCTTTATAAATAAATAACTCCTTTAAAGGAGTAGGTAGGCACCAAACAAGACTGAATTTTTTGGTTTAATTTTGGCAAGCTGATTTGGATGCACATTACTACTTGTAACAGGCACTTGGCCACGCTCAGGGGCTTCCAAACCTCCCCAGCAGAATGAACTGTATCAGCATGCAGAAGAACAGAAATCCTGCTGATCCCATACCTTGCCAGAGGCAGTGATGCTGCCAGTGAAGTGTCACACATGTCACAGACAGGGTCACTCTGTGTCCCTGGTCAAAGCAGTATTTTGCAGTGGCTTGCAGAGCTCCAGCAGAAGCACTTCATATACCTCTCACATATCTTGGACCCTCTGACTTGCACTCTAAGTGTGTGGATACAGAGTTTGCTCTTCTAACTCAGAGACTGAAATTCCTGAAGCAGCCTTTAGAGGACAGCGGAGAATTGCAAATGGTGCATTTTCAACTATGGCTTTATAATCCGGGATACTTTGGTTTTTATACAAATTATGAATTCTGATTCAAAGCGCAGACAAAGTAATAATGTGTGCTGCTCATAGACTGTTTTTTCAAGACAAGGTTGTGACTTGTAACAGCAGTGTATTTTTAATTATATTGTAGCCTTTTCTATCAATAAGAATTTCACTTTCCATGTGGCCTCACTAAATGAGCGGCTGCTTTGTCAAAAGGAGCTCACTTCTCATGGTGAGGCCTAATGGAAAAAGTGACAGTGTCTCCCAATTAAAATACTGGTGACCCTTTCTGGAGGCTGTGGTGATCCTAGCCTTCAGCATCAGGCTTTAAATCTGTAAGAAATTTGCTGGCTGGGTCAAAATGCTGCACATCTCCTTCCTTGGGAAAACTTGGGTCAAATTTTAGGACATCTTCTTGCAGTAATTGGACTGTAATTAGGTTTTGCTTGAAATGCTAGAAGCTGGCTGGGGCACTTGGGCAGAGTCTGTGCTGCTGTGTGTCCCACGCCAAATGGGTGTGAGCAAAGCCAGCAGGGCTCCAGTGCCGGCCTGGAGGGCTTTGGACCTGCAGCATGAGCCCAGGGTGAGGTCTGCTGCTGGCACAGGCTGGATCCTGGATGCTATCCCAAGGCGGTGGCAGAGGGGAACACGCTTTGAAAGACCAAGCTGTTGGCCCTGGGGATTCTAGTGTTCATGGCAGGTGCTGGAAGATGCAAACGCTGACAACCAGCTCTGACGAGAGCCTGCGGTTCCTGAGCTTTCGGCTGGACTTCAACGAGCACTACAAGGCGCGGGAGCCGCGGCTGCGCGTGTCCCTGGGCCCGCGGGGCAGGCGCAGCTCCCACGTGTGACAGCGCTGCGGGGACACCCGGGCACTGCGGGGACACCCGGGCACTGCGGGGACACCCGGGCACTGCAGGGACACGGCCAGCACGGGTGGCACCGCAGCCACGCCTGTGATCGTGTCTGCAGTGCTGCGGGCAGCGTGTGCTCCGGCAGGGACTGTGACACCGGGTGGCAGAAGGCAAAGAGCAGGGTTTTTTACACTGATGTTTCTAGAATTACCGGACTGCGTGGGCTGACTGAACCTCGTCCAATCGACTTGTGAAATCATCCTTTCAAAAATGCCAATTTCATTTGAAGCTTTCTGAGCTTTTTCCACTGTAACTTGGGTCTGTGTCAAAGAAATCACATGTTCTTTTGTTTATAGAAAGCACCATTTCCTTCCTTAATAAGAAAATAGAAATAATTTTAATACATACTTGTTCTATTTTAAATCATTTCAGTTATAGCCAGGAGTTTTGGATTCAGACCAAATGTTAAGGAGTTATATAAAACATTTAGTTATGATAATTTTCAATACATTGATGTATTTATAACAACCTTAGGTACTTTGATTTTTTTCTGTATTTGTTTCCAAGGTTGGTATTACAAATAGTAGTCATTTAGAAGGGAAATTCTGTGGTTTCTGTACAGGAGTGAACAGTAGAAGCAGATCAGGAGTGACCTTACTGCTTATGAAATGTCCTAAGAACTAAAGTTAAAATCCCTATGGTGTCAAAGGAAAGTATAGATTCTTTTCAAAAACTGATGTTAGAAAATATCTTGAGTAACTAAGATCTACTTTATTCCTCTTTCCTTGTTTATTTTCCTGCTATATATTTCTATATTTCTATCCAGATATTGGAGGATGGAATGTTTCTGGATTTGTTTGCAAAAAAGCCATTGTGCCAGATAATTGAAGTAGCCATATATTATGCTTCACAAGTACAAATTTAGAAAATACCAGTTATTTTTCAAACAATTGTTTTGCCTTTTGCTATAGAAAGACATTAATTTTGAGCAAAGTAAGCAGGAAGAAGGCTCCAGTTCAGAGTGCAGGTGGTCTGCAGATTTCTCTAGCAAACAAACCCCTTACAAGACTTTGGTATGTGTGTTAACTGTGGTTACAGTTGTGTGGAATTTATTCATTAAATTTGCTCTCAAATGAACCACATCTGAGACTTTTCTTGCACTTTGCCCTTGTTTTGCTTGAACCCCTGGGATGCAGAGGCACCTCCCAGGCCATGCAGGTGAAGTTGCTCTGACTCATGAGGACAGTGCTTCAAAGTGCAGGTCCAGACTAGGAGGTTTGTCCTCTGGCCATCCAGACACTGCTGACAGTGTAAGCAGATCCAGAGAATTGGTTTTCCTGCAGGGCAACCTGCCTTTCCTAGGTGGGATGGACACAGACCTTTCAATTGGACACAGCGCACAAAGGTGGGGATTCAGCCTGGATGTAATTTTCTTTCTGGACAATTAGACACATCACTCTTAAGAGAAAGCCTTTTAAATCAAAATCAAAAGGGGTAGATTAACTTCTTAACAGGCTGCCAATCCCTTGAAAAAGATCTGCTGACAAGACATGACAAATTCTGTAGCTGAGGCAAAGATACTCTTTCTCCTCCTCCCAGCTCCAGTATAATGTGCCCAGTATTTTTCTCCCAGAATAATCTGGGTTATAGAACCTGCAATTTACTCTGGTGGTCTGTTTGACTGTACTAAACAGTTTGGTTGACTCTAGTGCATGTTTGGCTGTACTAAGTTAGTGTCATGACCAGTAAATTACCAACTCCACTGTTGTGAGGCAGGCACAGTGGTCCTTTTAAGTTTTCATTTCTGAACAGGAGCTGTATTTGTGGTAACAGGTATTTGTGATAGCTGCTTGATTTTGGGGTACAGTAGAACTACAGAAATTCTGGTCTTTTCATTATTTGCTTTTGGTGCTGAGTTAGCTTAGGGTGTCTCATGATCAGACAGCTCTTCTGAAAATTGCTGAATCCACACCGTTGCCCTAGGACTCCTTTCCTGGAAGTCATGGATAGTTGACTGCAGCTATTGTTGGGATTTGTATTTTGTATGGTAATCACAGCCTCTTTTTGCTTATATTCCTGAATTTGGTGTGTGTTCTTCTGATTTTGATTCTTTTCATTTATAGGCAGTATCAGTATTAGTTAATATTCTTTGTCTATAAGAGAAAAAAATGTTTCAGAAAAGGGCAACAGTTGGACCCAATGGTTTGAGAGGTCTTTTCCATCCTTTTCAATTCTATGATACTCACTGGTGTGAGTGAAGAGGCCAATTAAAATAAAATTACGCCAAACATCTCAGTATTGTTGCCAGCTAATGCTGCACTCCAAAGTTCAGTGGTGAATTTTGTGACCTCAAGTGTTTAATTGCTAATATCAACCATTTAATAAAGAATTATGTGGGGTGAGGATCAGGAGTTTTCTCCATCACTGAAGTAACTACTGAAGCCAACACTGCCCCAACCAATATAAAATCAAAGACTGCCACAGAGACTGTTTTATGGTGCTTTCATACATATCTGCAGCCTTTGTGCTCCTCCTGTCTGGAGGGAATCATGTACTCTCTATGTTAGAGGAGAAGACCCAGCATTGCTGATAATCCCAAGGAGTGTTTGACATTGTTGTGTAATCTTGGGTAATCTGTCTTGACATTGACAGGAAGTTTCCTTTTTCACTTTGTTAGTGTCTCTGAATGAGTGAAAATCCTGCAACAGCAACATTTTCTTGATTTCAGTAGCAACAAAGGGAACTTCGAAGTCATTGCAAATTAATATGCTGTGGAGTATCTCTGTAGATTGTGTCTAGAACTGCTTTTATGGCTGTGGCAGTTTTGATTGTTTTAATTATCTGATTCAGTGAGATGCAGCCACACTCCTCCTTATTCTTGCAGCCTATCCACACTTACAGAAAGGATCAAACCAGAGGCAGGTTGGAGGGAAGACTGCTGTCTTCCAGCATACCTCTTTCACATGTCAGATGCCCAGAGCTTTCCTGCTACACAGTGTGGAGCTGGGCCTTTAATAAGAACTGATTTGGAGAGCTGTAATTTCAACATTCAAGGGATACTTGCCAAGCTTTGCTAATGATTTAAAATTTGCAGTTGTATTTAACATTTTTTTTAATCTCTGCACATGCAGTCTGGGCTCTGGAGCGCAGGTCTGGGCTCAAAGCTGCTGTCCCAAAGGGAACCTTATCATCTGGGCTTGGAGGCTGCTGGAGGACAGACCTTGAAAGAGCTTGTCGGTGCATCCATCCGATTGCTACTGTTGTGTTAAAGGATATTCTTCCCTCAGTGGGTTCAGAATTCAAGCAGCATATAGAGGAATCTTCAGACATAGGTTTTAGTTCTAAGTAGTCTTATGATGAGCAGAGAGTTGGATTTGGTTATCCTTACGGGTCAGACTCTTCCAACTTGAGACATCCTGCGAATCTCTGAGCTTGACTCTCAGAGCAGTGACTGCTGTTTCTTCCCACTGATCTCACTAGAAGACCCATCTGCCATTGAATTGCTTTCATGGTTGTACATCACAATTGTCAAAAACACTTCTTCCATGGCAGTATACATGTATATGTTCCAATGCCAACATTAGCCTAAAGGATATGTTTCTTTTCTCCCCTTCTTGTGTTTACATGGGACAACACAAAGCCATGGTTACCCTTGGCTGGCATTTGGCCCTTAAGCATTTTTTAACAGTTTTAAACAAGGAAGGCTCTCTCTTTTTCTACCTAGTTTCTTAGAACTTCCATTCCTTTAACCCAGCACTACTCTTGCTTTGCAAATGCAGAAACTACAGTAAGATGTTCCCTCCTTTCCACTTTTGTGTAAATTCATTCCTCTTTCTAAATCTGTCCCTTCTTGATTCTTGTTCATTCCTATGCCCTGTGTTATTTTGATATTGCCTTCTCTCCACTTCTTGACACCTTTCAAAAATGAAAGAAATGAGAGAGACCTCATACTACTCATTTTCTTGGGTTGATGTGTTTCTCAGTGAGGATTAATGCCCTTAAGGGTTTGCTACAGCAGAGACCTAAAGCACAAATGCCCCCTGTGCAGCCCGCCTGCTGCCAGCCTCCTCCATTGACACTCCACACAGCACACTCCTTTGGCACCCAAAAATCACCCTCAATCTGCATCTCTGAGTAAAAAGAAGGAGTATTAAAAAATAAATCTCAATGCAACAGGGGGAGACTTCTGGGATAAGCAGTATTTCTACTGGGCTCCTCATCCCTCTGTCCGATAAATGTTTCTGCCTGTCTCTCTTCTACCTACAAACTTAAAATTGTAGGCTTTCTACTGAAGATGTCCTGCATGAGGGAATTATGTATCTTCTGCTTTTACTACAGCATAATAATGATAATAATAATAATAACAACAATAATAATAATGGCAGCACTACTGCACTTACTTTTCTTTGTTCTGTAGAATACATTTCAGCTGAAAAATATTGCTCAGTTAGACCCATTAGAGAGATCTTTAATCTGTAAACTGTTTTCTTAGGGTCTTTTGGATGAATTCTCAAACCAGATTTGCACAGCTGGATTTCAAAATTAATGCAGCAAACCATCATTTGTGAGGTATCCCACTCCCAGTTCTTGTGTCTAGCCTTACCAGAATTTTTTCTTTGCATTCTGAGTGACTCAATAACAGCAACAGTATCAGCAGTATCTCTGCAACTGAGGTCATACAGAAGTACAAAAATGTTTGCTCTCTTTCAGGTGAATAAGACCCAACTCTGACCCACAAAGCAAAGGTTCAAAACCAGCACAAGGGTAGCTATATTTTACTAGACTTAGAAATAACAGGACCATTTTGGTATCACCAAATCATACTCTTGCTAGCAGGCAAGTAGTCTTGCCTGGATTTACCTTGTGAAATACTTACTCTGCCCAGTGAAATGCAAGGAATATTTCAATCAGAAAACACTTGAAAACAGAAATAAGATTAATAACTTTTCATAACTTTTAGTATTTCAGTTGAGGTGAATTGATCTTGCAGATAACTGTATTCCAATTTTTATTGAATGGTGTCTCTGGTGAGTGCTCACCTTGGATAATACAGCTGAAAAACTGAAATGAGTTGTGATGTTACAGTGGGCAAGAGGTGATGATGGGAAGGAGGTTCTTGTCATTACACCAGGGCTCCAGAGGTGCAAGGTTGCTGTACTGGAGCTGACAATAATAAATTGACCTTTTTTCCTATGTGTTTGGGTGTTACTGCTGCTTGCTTAAATGATCTCAGTGACTGCCTTTATTTAGGACTAGGCAGAGTTAGTAGAAGCTCCTGTCAGCCAAATTCTTCCCCCTGAGCCATAGTAATATAGATACTGCTGGTGGGCAACAGAAATGCCTGGAGAACCAGTGGGTAGATCTCTCATGTCAGGTCTATTAGGGGGGAATTAAACAGAAAGTGTAGATTGCCCTTGTTCTTTCTCCTTTTTACACCAGACCACTGCACTGTTAGGCATCACAAATTTACCTGACACCAAGGTGGGACTGCTTTCAGAATGTAAATTATGATTTTCCTTTATGCAATGGTGCTCTAAAACACAAATCAAAAGACCAAAACTAGCTTGTGCAAAAGATGTTGCTTCTGCTAGTACCCTTTTAAACAAGTGTGTATTATTCAGTCTGCTCAGAAAACACAAATTGCTCTGAAATCCAGCAGAGATTGGAATAAATAACACAAGTCCATACAGCTGCAGTACATCACAAAATGTGCTTCCAGATTGAAGTAAACTTTGCCCCCAAATGCACATTAACAAACTGTCCCCAAGGGCATTCTAGCCATCACCTGTGCCACAAACAGTGATGTCAAAGAGTGACATCTCTCCCCAAGATGCTGACAAGTGAGAGAGGTGGTCTCTCTGCAGCTGAGAGCCAGTGGGGTAATAGGTCTGGACTGGGAATTGATTTTAACATATTTCTTCAGATGTGACAGAAAAAAGTCCATTGGCAAATCTTGGTATGAGTGACTGACTTGCATCTGTACATCTTGAAATAAAGGAATAGTTGAAATGAATGGAAAATTTCTCAATGCTTATTATTTTAACTTTGGTCTTTGGAAACCAAGACAGAAAAATATGTCTTGTTGGCAACAGGTTTCAGTAGTCAAGAAATGCCATAATTACATACTCACTAAAACTTCCCAGCTTGTCAACAAGGATTTTTTAGGAGATGCTGTGAAATGCCTTGCTAAAATCAAGGTAATATTTTCTCCACAGCTCTCCCCTCATCAATCAAGCGAGTTTCATCATAGAAGGCAATCATCCCATATGGTTTGTCTTAGTCACCTCCTTGACTTGACTTTTCTTGGACATACTTCCATGAGGGATCAGTATGCAGCTTATCCCCGAAAAAGTGTGAGCTTGACTGGTGAGTAGTTTCCAGATCTTTCTTTGGTAGATGATCATAAATTAGACTTATCCTACTTGTCTGGCACTGCAACCTGCATGATCTTTCAAAGATAATAGAAAGCAGTTTTGCATTGAGGTTAATCATTTTTTTCAGATCTTTCAGCTATATCTTATGAGGTCCCATAGCCTTGTAAATACTGAGTTTGTACAGATGGTTCCTAACTCACCTGTCCTCCACTTCTGGTAAGAATTGTATATCTACATTTTCTGTTCTTCTAAACCTCCTGATATATCACCAGTTGTTAAAATGAGCATTTTCTGTCATTTAATTGTTTTATAAAAATGTAGCTTTTAATGTTAACCTTCATTTTTTTTATTATTATGATTCTAATTCCCCTGTTACAGACAGAAGACTTTTATGCCACTTGACACAATGCAACTGCAAATAAAAATACTTCATTTTTTTCACGTAGAAATCATTAAAATAGTTTTTGTGGACAAGTGAATCCAGGTTCTGCACCAAGAGCTTGTGATACCTGTGTAAGAACTGCTAAAAAACCACAGAGGACACATTAAATAACTGTGTGAAGGTGACAGCAAAGGCAAGCAGCCTTTATTTTCTGAACCACTGTTTCTCACTCAAGGCTGAAATTCAGCAGTCAGAACAAAGCAGAAGAGTCTGCCCTGGGTGTGTGTGAAGTGTGGATGTGCTGGGCTGATGAGGAGGGCTCGGTGCCATGGGCAGCAAGGCAGGTGCTGGTGCAGGCCGTGCTGGTAGCTCCAGAGATGTGCTGTCTGCTGAAAGGCAGGACCAGCCCTGGGCCTGACACGTCTCCCAGGGAGACTGGGAAAAGTTTTGCAGACTTTAGGAACTCACACTGAGCCAAAATGCAACCCAGCAAAAGAGGGAGGTGAGGGAAAAGCACAGGCAGTGATACGCCACACGTGTCCTGTGGGGTTTGCAAAGTGAGGGTGAGGCAAGGGAAGGACTTCAGTTCCCGGACTTGTTCCCAGGGAAAAATTCCCACGATTTCACTGCAAGTTCTGCCGATGTGAGAACGAGGAGCGGTCCCATGTGAGGTTCCACAGCCACCTCACCGCACCAGTGCAGAAGCACCCATTACATTCAGGAAGGGTACGCGAGCTCTGCGCTAAACCCACAACAAAGCTGATTTTGAAGCGGTTTTAATGACAGACAATCTGCATACCAATCGACTCGCTGGCGTACACAATAGCTTGGAACAATACCAGAGAAATATGTAAAAAGTCTGCAGCGCTGTACGACAATAGCTTCCAAGTATGCTGACCTTCTGCAAACGAAACAAATGAAAAGTACAGTACTCTTTTGATGAGGCATTAATGACGGATTAAGAGCGGATACAGCTGCATGGCACGGGCAGGGTTTTCACCGCAATGACAGCAGCAGCGCTGTGCGGGCGGGCAGCGAGCACACGCGGGACACGCCCGTGTCCCTGCAGAAAGGGCTCCGGAACGCATCCCTGCCAGCCTGCACCTCGCGGGAGGCTAAACAGGAGGCGAGAGCGCGAAACCTGGAGAAAAACATGATTAGAAAGCGAGCAGAAAGGACATGAAAACTTGTGCAACCGCTTTGTCACCAGGGAAGTGACATTGCGTGTAGCAGCTGCAGAGAATAGGGCTGGTGGAAGAGTTTGTAGGCTGGACCACAGCATCTCTCTGTGCAAGGCAATATCCTAGTGTGCAACTGCCCCAGTTCGTTTCAAGAGATCTGAGCTGCTTGAAGTGGTGCTCAAACCTCCGGTGACTACTTACAGTTTTGCTCTTACCCTGCTGTCTTCCCCAGGTATCTTTCCCCAGAGAAGGGAGGCATACCATATATCCTTGGAACATAAAGTACACATATATATATATGTATATTTCCTTTTTTAGGTCATTGCACTAAATAATGTGAGTAATAATTTAGTTCCCAACATGCCAGGAGACTTCCTGTTTTAATGAACTGACTTTGAGTGGTTCAGTTCAGACACAACTTGGATCTGCTTCCTGATAACTCCCATGGAGCAACTTTTCAAGAAAAACTTTGCTCTTTCTGTCTCTCTCTCTCTCTCTCTCTCTCTCTTTTTTTTTTTTC
>VXBR01002036.1:1460961-1602941 GCA_013400215.1 Cisticola juncidis | reverse complement strand
CCTTCCCTTCCCTTCCCCTCCCCATGGGGGTGAATGTGACTCCTTTAATGCCCTCAAAGCTTCTATGGGGTCAGTTCCAAGCTATTTTATCTGTGGTCTGTCTTCTAATGGCATCTGTGCCATTAAAACTGGGAACATTTTGACATCCAGTGTTTTAACTCATATTACAGCTAATTAATTCATGCCTGTGAAGCACTTTGAAATTATAAAAACCCTTACTTAATTTTGTTCCTTTTTTATGATTTACTAATCTTGACTCACATGAACTTTGAATTAGAGGGTTTCTCTCTTTGCAATTAAAATCCATTTAATCAGAGATTGGCAAGTTGTGTCCACTTTTCAGAACATGCCTTCTCAGTTGTGGCTTAACTCTGCTATTCACTGAACAAAACACCATGAAAATGTGAGTTCAACAAAGTCAGCAGGGACCAAGAGTCCACACAGAAAATGTTACCTCGGCCACGACTGGACTCCTCAAGGGGATGCAAGAGACGAAGTTCTTAGGAAGTTTTATGAAGGACCCAGGGTTAACTTCCCACTTATGGGATCTGGTCAGGCTCCTGTGTATGCTTGATCAGCCTCCTACTGCAGCATGGCGAGGCAGCAGCCAAACTCAGCCACCCCAGGCTGCCATCTGCAGGAAGGCAGCTGGAGTCAGGGGCTGTGTGTTGGGATTTACACAGGATTTACACCTGGTCTAACTGTGCTTAGAGAATAACACCGCAGTGTAGCCGGGGCAAACTCTGGTATTTTCATCCAGAACTTCCAAACACTCTGTTTCTACTGGGCGCTTAAGGAGGTGCCACAGATCACTGTATCTGCAAAAAATTATTTTGCGTGAGTGAGGCTGAGCTTTTGATTAAAGTAAGACATTATGTTTTATATGTAAAAACATAGTAACTTTCATCCAAAAGCTGTGGCTTCCTTTCAGGCTGGTTTCCTGACCCGTGGTCCCAGGGGACATCAAAGTGAAGGCGGTGGGATGAAGGAGGACCTTGTGCTCAGGTCTCAGCCCTGACATAGCTCAGGACATGGTTACACTGGCACCTAAGATCATGTGAGCATTCACGGAGAGGCTGGCTCAGGCAAGGCTGCGATGAACAGACACTTCCCAAAAACATGTTGAGAAATCATCTTAATTGTGTCCATTGTTAAAATAGGTGGTTTTACCTTAAGCAGTGATATTATTATTATTTGTTATGCATATTATCATACTGCCTACTTGCACTTGTATGTTATTTGAAAGTTAATTATACCTCTCATCCTTTCATCGTCTCCACTAATTTTCAATTTTAATGCATTAATGTGTTATTCTTGTATGACATGTATCCTAGATGCAGGAATAAAAATTAAATTGAAATCTTAAGGTAAAAAGAAGGTTCATCTCAGTTAATTAATATTTACCTCCAGCAGAACACTGACTAATTACACTGGTGCTGTAGTGGGGAGAGACCTGTATGAAGCTGGTTACCCATTATCTGCCCAGCCTAAGGAGCAATCCCAGCCCCTGTGAGCTGACGAGAGTCCTTGAGAGGCTCCCAGCTGCAGAGAAAGCACAGATGCTTTCTCCCTCTGTGCTGTGCTGCTGAGGAGCCAGCACAGAGCTGGCACCAGCAGCTGGAGGCAAACAGCCCAGGCTGGTGCAGAGGCAGACTCTGTGTGGTGCCCTGCAGCACCATGGAAGGACGTGTTCTGCTCCTTGTGCTCCTGCCTGTCCCTCTCCTGGGCTGCAGCGTGCACTGGTGCTGGGGAGGTGCATGTGGCATCTCAGCTCTGGGGATTCAGTGTCGCTTCTCTTGGAATCACGGTGTGCCCGGGATCCCAATGAGTGTCTGCCAATCCACTTTCCTCTTAGGCTGAGGATGGCTATGTCAGACTGGTTCCTTTCAACAGGTTACTGAGGAGAAGGAGACAATCAATGGCACCTGCCAGCATGTCCTGGAATCCCTCAGTTGGGCCTGAGCCCAATTACCTTAAGCTAAATGGGGTTCTCTTATCACTGGGAAGGAGAGGTTGGACAGGGGGTGCTGGTGCCACAGGCTGCATGACAGCTCTGCTCATCTGTCTGCTGTGATCCTCCAGCATCACAGCACAGCAGCCCTGTGGTCCAGCAGAGACAGGGTCCTGAGCTTGGGAAGGTGGGGCTTAATCCTCAGTGAAATTTCTTCCCGGCTGACTTTATTTTCAATATTTTCAAAGTTTACTTTTGAACTACTTCAGTTTCTCCTACACCAACAGACCTTGCCAGGTCAGACACTTTCTGGTCTTACCAAGGTCTGTGATAAACAGCTAAAGCAGCCCTGGGAAGAGGGTGTTCCTTGTGCAGATGGTCTTGTGAGCTCTACTGAGAAGCTGGCTGGCATGAGGAGAAGACCTGAGTCCACAACTGTGAGATTCCCCCAGTCAGAACAGGAGGAAATAGCTGCAATCCTAACCAATTCTGTTGGCAGTGCTGGGATGGGGATTCCTCCCCCCGTGCATGTGCCCCCGCAGGCACCAGGCCATGTAATCATCATGCAGCCAAAACAAACAAACAAAAAATCATCCTATTTTCTATGCAAAGGACCATTTCACATGTACCTCAAATATGTTTTCTGTCTTGATGGCCTAAAAAACTCACTGGACTGAGTAGATGTCTTTTCTCTAAATCACTTTTGGCAGATCTTTTCATTAATCACTGCTGATCTGAACAGTTTGATTCCACTGAAGTATGTAAAGCATGTGCTCAGTGACTGACTTAGTTATGGAGTCACCATTTAGTCCAGAGGTTAAATGCAAAGTTGTATTACACACAGAGTATTGCTAAAATAACTCCAGGCTTTTAGTTTTGATTTCCACTTTATTGATTTGCACAAGGTAAATTTAATTCCAAATATAAGAGATGGCTGAGATAGTCATTCAATTTTGTTATTGTAGTGAAGAAACCATTAGGAAAATGGAGTAGTAAAGGTCACAGTAATCTTTTCTGGAATGAAGAACCAATTTTATTCAGAGGTCAGATTTAACCAAAAACTCTACAGCACTCTCACTATGTCATTATTTAAGCATTTACACGGTTTCATTGACATACAACTATTGCAAAACATGACATTGCTCAACAGAAAATGGAAAAGTGTGAAAGAACCTCTTTCTTTCCATGCATGGGCTGTGAATTTCCCACGTTGTGCAAACAATTTCCTAAGTTATATTGCTTGCACTCCTGAATTCCCTCTGTTGTGGCTTTTGACAACAGTAAGCTTCTCTTTGACCTCAGACATATTTCCAGGGATCAGGTGCTGACATCAGTGTGTTAAAAGAAGGGGACTGATGAGGACTGGGTCTCCTCCTGACTTTCCCTTTCATAACTCCAGGTAAGTTGTATGGAAGCTTTGTTTCTTCATTAGCCAAAACAGTGCTAGCAAAGCACCTATATTTCCTGAGGTTGGGATAAACATAATCCTTTTCTGAATAGAAATATGCGTGAACTGCAAACACAAAATAAATATCTGGAACAACACTTCTTCCTCCTTTTACACACTGAGTTATCATTAAGTCTATAATTTTAATTCTTATATGTCTTTATTGTCCTGGGTGATCATCAGAAGTGTGTTTATTTACATAACATAAAATTACATATGTTGAGGATTTAACTTTCTGCTTATCACCCCATCTACCAAGGGTCCCTTCCACCCTTACATCCCACAGGACTGTCCTCATTTGATTCATATGTTGTATCTTTCTTAAAGGGAAAAATGGGCATAAAAGCAAATATTCTACGGAGGTCTGATAAGAAATTTTCCAATGATTTGTATGAGTGCCAAAATTAATTGCCTAAAGTGTGTGAAGAAACATGCTTTCCTAAAATTTCCTCAGAAGTGGACTAAACCTATGGCATAATTTATATGCTTATTTCTTCAGTTGCTCTACTGAATAAAAGTAAAAATATTTTTTATTATATCAACACATTTTAGTTAATAACATACCGTATTAAATTTTCTGATTTAGATTTTAAGCCCTTTTGTGCCATTGGTGTGCCAGTGATTTTCAAAGGTTACTTTGTCTGAAATACACAGTAAGATGGAAAATGGCTTCAGAATCCTGGATTAGCTGTCACTGATGGCATAAGTCTGTCAATAGCAGCCAGTAAATGCAGGAGACTGACTTTCTCCTCTTATATTTATTTATAACTGCCATTTCAGAATAGCAATAAGACACTGCAGGCCATGCATTTTGAAGGGATTATTGCACTTCTCTTATGACTGAAGTCACCTGCCCTTTAGCCTTGTGTCTTATAACACCTCCTGAGGAGTTCAGTAGTAGTCCAGAAATGACAGCATGCTGTGTCCTATAGCTTCAATATATTTAGCTTGATCATATGGAGAAATAATGACAAAGTAGGGGAATGTGCAAGAAACCCACCCCAGCTATTCCATTCTTTTTCCATTTTTTAAACCCAGCTTACAGGTGAAATAATTTGCAGGTTGCCAACTGTTTATTAAAATGAACATGAACCATGGAAGAATTGTTTCCCTGTTACGGTTATGGTGTCTTGCAGTATATACAAAATACCAACCTTTTAGTACAGTTTGGATTGTTGTGTAATATAGAAATAAAGCAAAATTCTTAAAAGGGTTAAACAGTTCCATTCTGCCTTAAATTACCACTGTCATTCAATTCATTAGATGAGTTTATGGAGTTACAATATGTCTGTAATTTATAGCCTGCTTACTGACAAAGCTTAATGCTAACATATGCCTAATTTGCCAAGGTTATCTCAAGCCCCATTCATCTCCCCCACTAACAATATGCTGCTGATTCCATGCTTCATGGATGAGGTACATGCGGTTTCATATTTAGTGCTATCAATCACAAGTAATTGCCTCCAGCTCCCCGCCTCAGTGTTCAAAGTGATTTCTTTCCAGCCTCCGAGGCTTGATGGAAAGGGAACTCGTGTAGCCAGAGGAGGGCATCCTCCTCCAGCCTTAGCAACTGCAGGCCCCAAGCAGCTGCAAATCGGAGAGCAGCGGCCGCTGGTATTTCCAAACTCCTCTCTTGTGGAGCACAAGGTTTTGGCAGTCAGGAAAGTGCACTCGTGGGTATGTGACTGTGGCAGTGGCAAATGTCTGTGGGAAGTGAGTCAGCTTCTGGAGTGCTGCCCTTGGGATTTCCAGGTTCATGCAACTGGACTGATCTGGGACACTTCCAGCCCAGGTTGCTGTGCCCCAGATCAGTTTGAGGATGCACCATTCTGGTCCTCAGCCCTTAGTCTGCTTGTACTGGCATGTGAGATGTGGTAGGACCAGAGGCTGCCACAGGAGATTACAGTACACATCTGTATTTTCAGTATTTACTGAGTCTCCTCAGTGGGATCGCCATACCAACAACAAACTGTACCTTATGTAGCACAGCAGTTTTAAATCACGAGAGTCCCAGTTCTACCAACTCTGTGCCCAGCTTTGTTTCTGGGAAGGGTCCCATTGGCTTGTCATGCAGAATTGTGTGCAGTGTCCAAATCTGAGAGTGGCTAACTCACAGTTCTCTTCCTCTCTGTCTGCTTGCTGTTATTTTCTGCAGCTTCACATTAAATTATAATGGCCCCTTTTGTCTGCATGTACTTACCCCTCTCCCTGTTCAGTTAAGGTGTTTTTGTATGCCTGTGGTCACCCTTGAAGGTGGACACTGACTGGAAAAT
This sequence comes from Cisticola juncidis, assembly GCA_013400215.1. Classification (NCBI taxonomy): domain Eukaryota; kingdom Metazoa; phylum Chordata; class Aves; order Passeriformes; family Cisticolidae; genus Cisticola; species Cisticola juncidis. The sequence continues at coordinate 1,597,270 of VXBR01002036.1, read as the reverse complement.
TCATCTGCAGTGTCTGATCCTGACCTGTTTATGCACAGTCTTATTGGAAGTCATGGGCATTGCTCACAGTCTCCTACAAGTACTAACATTTGTATTTATAGCACGTGGATAAAAATTCCAGTTTTAATGTGAACAAACACACACACACACATACATTGTCTGTCGAATGAGCTGCTGAGCCATGCTGTTACGTAGCTTCCTGAGCCTTCAGATGCATTCCAGACACCTCTTAGATCACATTAGAAAACACAGAGAACAAGTTAACAAATGTGTTTTGCCTAAAATGTATGTCCCACTTCACTCTGGGATCCAACAAAAAAGGATATCAAGGAAAAAAGTTTCCTCTCGGATGCTCTGCTATCAACCAGCTGTAATCTCAGATTTGTTGAAGATGTTGTTGTGTTTGATATTCTGAAACTCCCCCAGAATAATGGAGACTGTTTAGCAGACCCAGTGAAACTCTCTGTTCATGTTAATTGACTGTGATCTGCAGCACTGAAAGAAATGACTGCAGCTAAAACAATCCTGAATGGATGAACAGCTGTATAGGATTTAAAACCAGAGTGATACTCATAAGTTTCACTGTATAGGAACACCATAAATTTCAAGCCTACTAGGAAAATAAAAAAGTGTTCTGAAGAAAAAAAAAGGTTTTTTTTAAGAAATAGATGATGCTGATTTTGGGTTGTTTTGCTTTTGTTTTTTCTTTTTTTTTTAAGAATTGAAAATCACTGTCCTGTATGGAAGTGACAGCTGAAAAACAGTGTTAGCTTCTGTTAGGGATTTGTTTTTTTTTCTTTGTTTCTGTGCTGTGCCAGAACCCAGGGGCATGCCGTGAAAGGATAGCAGTCATGGACTTCACATACATTTACTTCAAAAAGAGCTAACTCCTATAGCAATCAGAAAAACTGTTGCACTTGTACTTGCAGAAGAAAATCCTAACTCTGTGGCTGTGTGGTTGATTGTGGTTATGCTTGTTATGAACTAACATTTGGGTAAAATTTAAAACTGTGATTCTTGCTTGTACTTACAAAAGATTTTATTTCTTAAGAGCCTGATAGGATAAAGTCAAAGAATCTGCTAAAAATTTGTACCCATTTTACTGCCTGGCCTCAGATAAAAGATCAACAATTTTATTTTTATAGTACAGGTCTAAATTTTTAGGTGTTCTTTTTAGTCAAATCGGGTGAGTAACAGAAATATATGTAATACCGTTTTCCATATAATTTATTGAATATGATTTACAGTTTAAGAGGGCTCCACTGTATGGATAAAAAATAAATTCCATTATAATAATTCAGTATATTCAATTCAATAGCTATTAATTACCAGAGGGGTAGGATTTTTTTTTTTTTTGTATTAGGAATATCTGAAATAAACATCAAAACAAATCAGAGAATTCACAGAAAATATGTCTGAAATGGAAGAGTTTTAGAGTTGTTTTCCAACTCAAGTGTTGTGAGATTTTGAGAAGATACACATTTATCTAAACTCAACTTGAGCAGCACTAGCCAATAAAATAAGTATTCGGAAAACTTATCTTTTTGTTTTAAGGATTGTTTCTTAAATCAGTGGCTGGAAGGAAATGTCTTTGTGAATCTTTGCATACATTCCAAAGGGCTCTAAGGCTAAGTGGCTGCACTTTGCATAGCGTCTGCTGACTTCCCATTCAGAGCCCCTCTGGCCGGCGGGGGGTGCAGGGCTGCTGTGCCGTGGTTTGTGGGAATGGGCTCTTTCAGTTCTGCTTTATTACATGGCTAATTAACCAAGGTCACCGAGCTCTTTTATAAGCCTGCCAATAGAGACATCACTGGTGCTTTAACATATCTGTTTATTATATTGCATGCCCTGATAATATGACATTGATTAAAAAATATATATGGGGCAGCATTTACCTGGAGCATCGTATAAACATGCAAACAATGGGAAACAAAAAATCCCGTGAAATAATAGGCGATACAATATTTTTTAATCTTAAACCTATTTATTTTCTATATTATCACACAATGGTTTGATGTAGCAAATATAATAAACAACTTGAATTTACAAGCTGTTACATTAGTGTGTCACAGTAATAACCTGACTTACCTGTGACAAAGGATCTTCGGGAGATTGCCACTCTATGTACAAATTACCATGGAATGCCTGGCAGTGAACAATTGGTAAGACAAGGGGCTACACCTCAGGATTATGCACCAGGCTAAAATAAACCTGTGTCCCTGAAGTCGACATGAATGCAGAGTAGGTCTCCTCACTGCTGGCTCTGCACAGAGCCATCTTGCAAGGTGGTGTCACCTTCATTTCAGTAGCTAAGGGCTCTCTCAAGACTAGTGACAGCGCTGTTCTCTGCACCAAAATTCCAGGTCAGAGTCCTCCTCAGGCTGCTCTTGGCATGCACGGTGTCCCCAGTCCTGCTCCAGTCCTGCCTGTGAACACAGGTGTCTGTGACCTTGTCCCTGTATGAATGCCAAGGGCAGCACTTCCCAGGGTGCTTTGGCAGCAGCTCATCAGCCCCACAGCCCCAGCCTGTACCTTCCTCTGAGAGCCCCACAGCAGCTGGGCACTGCTCCCTTCTCTCTGCCAAGGGTGGCTCATGGAAGCACCCTGGACATCAGCAGGGCATCCCCTGCTCTGTGCCAGCCTCTCCTCAGGCATGGGATCAGCTGCAGTTCCCCTGTCCGAGAGTGGGAATGGCTGTCACTGCAGGCTACTGATCCTGTATATGAGGTTATCCATAGTGGAACATGTTTGGCCATGACTACGTGGATATGGCAATGTGTCTCAAAAGTCCCACCCGGAGGTTGCCCAGTGTGGTTTGACACCCACAGTGCTACAGACTTGAACTGGAATGATTTCAAGATGATCTTCCAAAAGGCAAGGAATGTGCAATCCAGTCTTGTGTGATGGTGAGGGGAACAGTCTGAACAATCTTATTGGGGAAATGCCAACCTGCACTTCACAGGATCAGAGTCACAAATTCACCAGGTATGTTAGGCTGGAAGGACAGTGGGTCATCTGGCCCAGCCTCCTTGCTTAAACAAAGTCCCCAAATGGTTCTTGAATATCTCCAGTGTTCAGACACCTACACAGTGAAGTTCTTTTTCAAATGCAGGTGGAGCTTCCTGTGCATCAGTTTCTTCCTGTTGCCCCTTCTCCTATTGCCTGGCACCACAGAGAGGAGCCTGCTATAGTGTTGTATTCCTGTAGGGTTCTGCTTCATCTAGGAGAGAATTCACAGGGTTCAGTGTGCACCCCAAAGTCTCTTAAACCTTCTGGAATGCCCACAGGGGTTCGTGGCCCCAGCTGCCATTTTCTGGTCTGTGATCTGAAGAGGCCCTTCTGTGGCCCCAGCTGCACATATTGCACTTCCAGGGGATCCAGAGCAGGTAGCCAGCTGTGATTCTCTAGTGACCCTTCCTGTATTTCCTCCAGAGCACTTTGGGAACCCGGTTTCAGTATCTTCCTCCATGTCAGTCCCATCCTCATCCTCACATCCTGTCCTTGTACCAAGAGATTAACTGTTTCCTTGCCATCAAAGACAAGGATCCCAAAGATCAGCATGTAGTCTGCTGCAAACCTGGCCTCTTGGATCATACTCTCCCCATTCTGATTTGCACCTTCTATGGGTTTGGTAAGGTAGAAATACCACCTCACTTGATACTGCTAGGAGAACTCCTACCCTCATTACTCACATAATATTCAAATAAGCTTCTTCTAGCTCTCCTCACTTTAGCAGAAAGCTTCTCTCTAAAAATTTACAGTTCATCTCAGATTTTTGAGGGGGTTCTTCTGTTATATCTCCAAAGATTCTGAACACGATTAGGCTGCCAGTGTATTGAAGCCACCACCTCAGATGGTGCAGAAATCACCCTCCTCATCTGCTTTTCATGTCTACTGTATTCTCCTAGACATACTGGGTGGAGCTCAGCTCTGGAACAGGATACTTGTACTGAGATATGTGCATGTAGGAGCCCTTATGGCCAGCTGCATCTCATGGATACCGTCAGTGGAAGGGCAGGGTGGTTTGGCTTCCTCAGGCATGGATGCCAAGAGCCTGATTTATCTACCAGAACTCCCTGGTAGGGTCACAGTGCATAAGTGGGAAGTCTACAGCAATACATGTAACACATGATAATAGCAATCAAGGGATCCTAAGATCATATTGGACAAAAAAAATATGCAAAACAGGAATTCTTCCTATAGGTACCTGGCCAGAAGTTTTTGTTCATTTGAAGTATGAGCTGCCTGAAGAAGCTAAAGCATGGTTATCAATGCCTTATAATCTGATTAATACCACCACTGAAGATGACCCTGGTCATGGTGGACCACATCTGCAGTAGCCACAACCAGCAACAGTCATTGCTGTTGTCCTTAGAAGGATCTAATGCAAAACTAGACAAGAGGCAAAGAGTGACCAGGCCTTTTCACAGCCTTTTACAGTTCATATGGGAAATCCCATCGTTACTAGTAACTTCTTACAAGTCACTTCTATATACTTGGTTTCTATTCCCTCCTACACCATTTCTGGTCTTCCTTCTTGGACTCAAATTGTCAGAATGAAAAGAGAAAAAGCTGAGAAAAAAAAATCTCCCTAAAACCCCCAACCTAAAGAATTACACTCTGTCACAATGAAATGTCAGTAGGCATCAGATTTCTGACTCCATGAAGATCAGGCAAAGAGAAGATTTTTGCTGTCTCCTGTACTTCATAATTCAGTAAATTTAGCAGATGGATCTGGGATTATAACTTGCTCTTTAGTTGTTTAATATCCTGTTACGGTCACGGGAACATGGGTCAAAATACTGTTCTAGCCATCAGAATATAGGACAGGGTAGTGACCTGGATTAGATACAGAGAGACACACTTTGCAGCTCTTCTGTCACACCTAGAATTGCTTTCTCACTGCCAAGAAGGAAATTTAAGCACATCATTCATGTACTGGGTGAGTGAAAGGATGGAACAACTACCTCTCACATTTTCAAAAAGGAGAAGAGTGATGGGTTCTCCATTTTTTATGAAACAAAATGAGATACTTCTTATTTGGTCTGACTTGATTTCAAATGTAATTGTATTTTTACTCACTGTGGCCTAGGTACTTTCACATGCAGTGAGTACAAACAGGCTGTCCTTTTGAGGTAGGGGTTGCAGGGTCACAGGGAAGGTCTCCACAGACTTGTATCCTGACACATCCATGCAATCATACAAAAAGTTTAACCCTCTGGAGATGACAGCAGTAAAGAGTAGTTTCTAAATATTTCAATTTGGGAGCAACTTAAGATACTGGCTTGTTCAAACAGGTATAAAATATGTTAGTCTTATCAGGGTATTTTTTCTGTGATTTGTCTGATTGTGGAGCCTTGGAGGTTCAGACTGAATCGGCAAACTTTTTTCATCTCTGAAAGGTCAAACTGAATACATTCTGTTCTTACTCATAAGTACAGATTGACAGGGAATCTCACTGTTGCTGCCACTCCAGGTATAAGGGCAATGTATTTGTAAACATTTAATTACCTACTTTGCAAACCCCTAAACTCATGTTTTATAGGAAAAATCAAATCACAATGTTTCTGGAGAGGAGTGTGTTAAGACTTTCATTGCTTTTATTCTCTTCCAGCAGTGCTTAATATCTAAATGACATAGATTTAAACCACTTCCAAAAGCTTTTGACTTGAGTAGGCCATGCCAACCGTTTTATCAAAAATCTTTTCCTTCCACACCTGTATTTTTTCCAGTCATGTGAAATATGCTATGTTTGGTATTAATTTTCTGTAATTCTTTAGGTAAAAAGGTCAACAACCTTTTTATTCTACCATCTTTTCTTCTGAACACCATTCTTTGTACCTGTCTAATAACTTGAAGTAGTATGAAGATTTAAGCAGTTAATGTCTGTTCCCGATGTTATTCAAGATTCTTTTTGGCTTTAGACACCCACACAGGGTCTCCTTTTGTAAAAAGAGGTGTTTTTCCATTAAGCCCCATACACTGTTTGCTAAATCCTCAGCAAGCTGAGGTGTTTACACCAGCAGGATGGATACACATGGTCTTCTGAAAGCTGCCATTAGAGCAATTCATAAATGTGCCTAACAGAGTGGTAGAGACACAGTGGTTTCTAAAATGCCTCCACATCTTGGATCTTAAAGTTCTCCTAAAACACTCTGTTACTGCAGTTTTGATGCCACTATCAGTAACAAAATTACAAACATTATGTTACCTCAACAATATGCTGAAGACCTGTTAGGAAAATTCTTTAAGCTTCTCAGTGTGTAAGGTCTGAACTTCACTTCTTTAAGCTAAAAAAATTCTTTAAAAGGCCTCTGAGCCTTCATTGTCCATCTTATGTACTGATCCCAAACCCTAGGAACATTATGTATATGTATATATACACACACACATATATATATCACATATGTCATTGTTACAACATACTTGAAACTTACATCTGTGCTTGGAGAATAGCTGCATACCCAAACTGGGCTTCCCATTCTGCATCCCCATGAAATACTTCTGCCTGCTTTAAAATGTACTTGTGCTGCCCTGTGTAAAGAGGAGGCCGACAGTCTGCTTGCTGGATGGTCAAAGCCTCACCACATTCATCTGGCTTTTCAAAACACAGAGTTCACTCTTCCCAAAATTGTTATCAGGTCAGTACAAAAATTCCTTTACTGGGGGCATTCCAGTAGCCAACACCAGGTTTTATTTGGCTTCTTGAAGGAGAATGAAAGATCTGCTGAGAAGAACTTTCCTGAGCCCTCATTCAACCAACCCTTGGAAAAGATGCTTGGAGCTTCTGTTCTTGCAGAAAGGGCAGCAGGAGGTTCTCCGGGCAGCTTGAGGAACAGAAAGGACATTTGGGACTTTGTTTGCTTTGCTCCTGCAGGGAGAGACCAGTCAGTCAGTGGCTTAATACTGAGTTGGGAGGATTTGGGGCTGTTATTTGTCTTGATTGGAAAGAAAGAGAATTTAGGATTTGGTTCTACTAAAAACATGTCCAAAACCTTTACTTTTGATACAAACTTCACACAAAGGGAAAGTGGTGGTTAGAAAGGGGACTGGCTCAACTTCTGGAGCAGATTTCACTTAATGATGTTCAGATGTCAGCATTATCTGTTATGATTGCCTAATTCTTGCCATTATATGCTATTGTTTTCTTCTGTCCATAATTCTGTCAAGTTTCTGTGATTTGGCATTAAATTTGTTTTGCTTGCACTCTGCCAGCATCTGAATACTTGTAAAGAGAGGCATAACATCCCTGAAAATGATGTTAGAAAAGGCTTTTGTGATCCTTTTCAACCTCTTTACATAAATTTTCGCCATTTTTATGGTTTTGAGCAGGTATTCAGTTTGTCATGAACATGATCTGGGAATAAGGAAATGTTCTTTTTGCCCCATGAGATTGTGGGGCAAGATAGGAAGAACTTCACCACTTTTTTCTGTCATGGGCCTGGTCTATCAAAAGTGGTGATTCATCTTAAGTATCTCAGATTTTGCTTCTCTGATTTGAGACCTGTGAAGGAAGTTGGGAACCAGAATTTTTTTTAACAATGTCACTTAACATTTTAAAAATCTTTATTTAAATATAAAAGTATATTTAAATATATTATTTTAATATAAAAATATTTGTTTAAGGTAAAATTAAACTCTTTCAAAATATTCCTGCATCCTGCTCAATATTTCCTTCTCTGCTACAATATTTTAATTCAATTTTTGATGTAGGAATTGACCTACCTATTTAGCTTTTTCCTTTAGCCATTTTTATTTTATTTTTATATGTATGTACTTTATACTGTGAAGAAGAACTTGTCTTCACTTGAAGTTATTCTATCTCAAATTACATATGTGAATTTAATTCTGTATTTGTGCTTACTCAAAATTATGTGTCTTAAAGTATGTAAAGAGATTGCTTTTGAAAGAATCCCAAGCATGCCTATCTTAATACTTGAGGATAAGGAATCTTAATTTTTTTTGTTCATGTATTTGCCCTGAAAATAGAACTTCTTATAAAGTGAGAGAAATGTTGTTGGGCCTGCCAGGGAATTAGTTTTCCAAATCCCAGCCTGAACTCTGATAGGAAGAAATAAAAACATAAAAAATCCTACAAATTGGTCCGAACCAGTATATATACAGATATATATTTATTTCTGCATAAGAAAACTGAGTTTAAAACTAGCATTTTGACTAGCCTTTGACTATATTATCTTATTCTTAAACACCTCTCTTGACTAGCAAAAGCCGTGCTTAGGCTGGTAAAAGAAGGATTGTAATTATGTAAATCTTTCTATCCTATATAAATACAGCCTATCTACAGAAGCTTCTTAAATCTCTCTCAGTTGCCAAAGTGGTGCTCAACAAGCCAGGAAATATTATATATCTTTTCTGGAAATATAACATTATGACCAATCTCAAACTAAAACTCACAATTCAAAACCTGACTATTGGATATGGATCTATTAAAGATGTCACAAATTATGTAAACATAAACAGTAATATTCAATATTGTTTGAAATTTTCAAACAAATCTGAAGTAGTACAAATATTGAGTGGACAGAACAGATTTCATTAGGTAACAAGTAACTGTAATTATTTGTCTCCATGAAATAAAAAGAACATCTGAAACTTGTTTTCATACGCTTTTTCTGATCCTGGGTAAAGGCCCTTTTATATTTTACTTTTTAGAGAACTTTTTAGAGAAGGGGCATTTTCTAAACAAGTAGGATAGACAATTAGTTCTGAGACTTTCATTACACTGCTGTGTTGAGAGATCCTCAAAAGATGCACATGGAGTATTTGAATTGTACCATTTGTACATCACCTCCCTTCTGGGTACTTCACAGTTCACTTCAAGCTCTCTAACTCTCTGGCAGCTGACCTGACAGAAATGTTTATACTTTGGATGCTTCACAGCTGCCATTCTTCAAAATTGCCTGTAGCACTATTTGCTCCATTCTGCAAGGGGAAGGGGAAGACAGACTCTAATTTTCACCCTGTTATGTGTACATTTGCTTGTTGTTTGTATTTGTTGTGCTTCTATTCTGGGCTTTCATCCAATACCTTTTATTAACATTTTTTCTTGGCTGTCTTTCCCATTCCACGTTATTTTTAATTTGTTTTTATTTTTAACTTATTTCAACATTGTATTTTTTAGCACATCTTGCAGTCTTTTTCCCTGTTTACTAGAGCTCTTTGCTTCCCAGCATTCCTCAGGAAAGTCTCCATGTCCCAATAACAGTGTTCCATTTAAACTCTCTAAAGAATTTTTTTTTGCATCATCATCCATTCACATAGGATCTCCCCATCCTAAAACTTTGAAATTTAGTGTATTCAGCTTAAAAGTCAGTTTCTTGGCCAGGGATTTAGTTTGCATTGAACAGAAATAAGGTGATAAACTTATTCAGTGGAGCCCTTTTCCACCTCCTGAGAGAGTACTGGGAAAATGTTGCAGCTGAGCATGGGACACTGGTGATAGATTTTTCTATTTTTACTACTGGTCTGAAAAGTCTAGTTTGGTTTCCCTTCAGATTTAGAGAGGTGGAGAGACAGATCAGTCCAACAGCTACACTTTTAACAATCTCTGGCTAACCTCCATCTTCTAATAGGGTCTTGTTCCATCTCCTCATGGACTAGGAAGAAGCCATAGGGATTTGAAACCCTGTGAACTGGGAGATTTTGGCTAACAGGCACAGAAAGATATGAGGTCCCTGTGTACTGGGGGCTGTCTCATCCTGTCATGTGTCTAACAAACCCTTCTTACACAGATGGTCTTCTTGAGAGGTAGAAACCATGGAGGTTGCTGTTCTCCACAGAATCACTGTCCTTGTGGCCTGACTGGCTCAGTGTTATAGGGTGGCACATTTTTATGTTCTGGAGACATTTCCATGGGTGGGAAGGGACGGATTCTGTTACAGTTCATGTCCCCCTTCTGTCCCAAATCCCTGCTTTGGCTGGCGTGGGATTCTGACTTGCAGAAGCTGTGTCAGATGCCTGGCCAAACCTACATCCACGTAATTCCAACATTACTGAAGCTTTTGATGTTGGTTCACTCTTACTGTTCCATTAAGGCCCCCAAATCATCTTGGTGTCCAACTCCTGCCACGTGAATGGCCAACCATATCTGCTTCAGTCTGGTGGGAGCAACTGTGCACTGGGGAGCACTAGGTAACAAGGGAGCTCCTCATTTACTCTGTCTCCAAATAACAAAGACAAAACAAGTCACAATAACAAGGGATTAAGTCAAGGGAAGGTTCTGGAGCACATCAAACAGAAAGAGTTGCACAACATGCATTCAGTAACCACAAGCAACTAAAGCAGGAGATAACTGTGCTGGTAACAAACCCATGGTTTCCAGTCACTAAAATGTATGTGGGAAAGGTAAAGATATATGCTTTTAATAAAAATCTATAATTGTGCCATGGGAATTGTAGGGTATTGCCAGGGCAGGTGCTGAGAAAAATGTACAGTGTGCCAGAGATCTAATATCTGGCAGTCAATGAGGAAACCAAGATGTAGCAGGGGATATCATCAACCCAGGTATAAAATGAATATCTGTTTTCACCTTTCTCTTTTTTTTTTTTTTTTTTTTTTTTTTTTTTTGGTGATTCCATGTGTCCTGCTTCTGGGAGGGGAGATGTTGAAACAGTTTAGGCCACCAGGTCATCACTGTCCTGCATAGCAGTTTGTTGTCCAGTCCAGGAGGAACATCATTGTTGCCCATCAAAAGCCTGGCTGAGCTTGAGGTGAAGGTATGAGCAGACTCACTCATTTTTAATCTGAGCAAGACAGAGCTGGTGCTGAAGAAGGAAACTGCAGGAACATGTACACCTTGGGGGAAGGGAGATTTGATTTCTTGGTGGGCATTTGCCTGTTTTTCCACGAAGCACTGGCAGTACAGGAGTGTTAATTACCTTATGTGCATCTTGAGTGAGGTGTGGTGAGATAGGTGTTGCCTTACTGATTTCTGGAGTGGAGTATTTCCTCTTGCTGGGTGTATCCTTGGAGCTGACAGGGAAACCACTGGAAGGTATGCCAGCTGAGATATGCCATCCTGGGACAAAGCACTTCCCAGGGCTGTGTCTACACTAGCACTGCTCAACAGTACTGCTGTGTGGAGTGCAATAGTTAAATGGTTGGAAATCTACCTTCTTCATTTCTTCTTCCTCCCCAGGACGGAAGAGGTCAACAGGCACTTGAAGAGGGATTCCCCAGGTTTAATTGTTCAGCAGTTTCTAGCAAGACACTTTCAGTGGAAGACTCTTGACTCTGAGGTTCTCTTCCAAGGAAGCCCAGAATGGGTTCACTGACCTGTGGGGCACAGACAGGCTTTCACCTGAAGCAGAAATGGACAGGTTGGTTTTGGTTTGGAATTATACACAGAAAAAAGAGAAAACCATTGAGAAACAGTGATTTGGTGAACTTTGTGCATCGATTCTGCGTTAAGAACATTATAAATGAAATGGAAATTGAATTGAAACACAAGATGCATATTAGCTACCCACCTCCATTGTCGAGTTTGTTTTAAGCCCACATTTTTTAAAGATGGGATTAATTTGATGCTCCCTGTATTCCTTTGCTGATGCTACTACCATCAGCCTCTCAAAAATGGAACACAAAGCAAGGGAATGTCTTATCCCCACTGGCCATTCTATTAGATTGTGTTTTGGACAATGGTATTAAAAATCACTCTACAGCCTAAATGTTGACAGACAAATATATTTTCATAATTTGGATGACCATGATGTCCCAATTTGAATAGAAAATTCTGAAATCCACTAGTATTTCATGGACTGCAAATGCAAAAGAGCATCAGAAAACGCACTTGTCCCTTATATTTTTCCTTATCTCAGCTTACTTATAGAAGAGTCATTCAGTGTAATTTACTCTGTGACATAGACTGCACAAATCTGGTAGCACATTCTTCTGCTGTGGACCACTACTGAATTAGACCTGCAGAATGAAGAATCTGAATGTCAAGCAATGCCAGAATTCATGATCTATCGTTTCATCTTGCTTTGCACTTTACAACCCAAGCTTGTAAGTTGGTGTATCTCCAATGACTTCATTTCTGACTTCACCAAAGATTTGTCAAAGAGAAATCCTGCTCTTTCACACTGGTGGGAGTTTACAAACTGCAGGAGAGAGCAGTCTCATGGTAATACCAATGATCAAGAATTGGAATCTAATGGAAAATAATCTATGCATGTGCCAAAATTAAATGAGAAAATTTTTATTTTCTATAAAGGCAGAAATCTATGTGGAATACAGAAGTAGGCTCGTGAATTTTTATTTATTTTTTATTTTATCTGAAATTTTATTTAAATTGTTTCACCTGGCTTTGGTAAAAAGTACAGACTCTTTGAGAACTCCTGGGCTGAATTGGAGGGCTAAAAAGTGTTTCCAGGCTCCTAGGCTGGGATGTAAACTCTGCCTGCATTTTAAGTCTGTGTTGGAGTGAGACGTATGAGCCCATTGTAACGTCCCTTCTTCTTTAGCAAAGCAACTTTTGTATGGGCTAAAGAGGAGCTACACCACATTCTATGAGATGACCTCTCAGACAAGAGTTATCCGGTCAGGATGCAGATTTTGCCAAAGCAAACAAAAGTACAGAGATATAAGTTGTGGCTTCATTAGTCGTGTCATGGTAATGAGAAAATTAAGTTATTTTCAAACCCAGTAACTTGAAGCAGCTTGAGAGGTGGGCTTAAGAAAGAATTAGGAAGCGAGATAACACTTTGAATTACTTCATTAATTATTTTGGATTAAAAGATACTGCCAAGCATCATGCCAGCAATGTTGTTTCACATTTATAAAACAGTTCAGATTTTACACATTACAATACAAAGATGTACATGGTGGGGCTCTGGCATCTTTTATAGGAAAAGGCATGGTATGTACAAGTCAGAATACCCCCAAATTGCTTGTGTCTGTAAATTTCCTTTTGCACTGAAACTCCAGCTTGCCAAGATCCCCCCAAAGTCTCATGAAGGAATGAGGCTACAGAGGTTTGGTTCTGGATTTCGGCAGCTCCTGGCCCTGTAATGTCTACTGAAGCCTGTTCTTGGAGCAATCTGCATTCCTAAGTGATTAAGGGATGCTTAGTCCTTCAGGCTTTGTAGGTCGTTTCATTATTAGAAGCTTGCAATATTTTTGCCAGACTTTCTCTCTCTCTCTCTTTCTCAAAAACAAAAAACCCAACTAAAACCAAACCTGATCTTTTTATCTAGTACCTTAGAAGAGTCATTGGTGAGATGAGAAGCTTTAATGGAGCTGTTTATTGTAGTTCAAATAATCTCTAGCAGCATCTTCCTGGAGCTATAACAATGGAAGGGTATTTTATAGCTTTGAGAATAATAGTGTCATATGGAAAAAAGAAAACCTTATTATCTTGAAGTCTTTATCAGACTTAAAGAGCACACTAGAGAGACATTTATATATATATTTAACTCAATACTTAATAAGAACAGAAATAGACCAAAGAACAATCTTTACCTAAATTACTGAGCCTCCTGGACTTCCTACCTCTTTGTGTTTGCATGCATGCAGACAGTTTGAAAACAAGCCACCACTCCTGACAAGAGTAATTACTTTAATCTTTGTCCTGGAAACACACTGCATTTACTCTTTGGTTGTGGAGGAGCCAATCGGGAAACACTGGCCGCTCAAGATTTCTTTTCAAGAAGTCCCCAAGTCCTGTGTGCTGGTCCTTGGCAGGAGCCCATTGGACACCTGTGCTCCCAAACCTGGCCTGCTAGAAGTGCCCACTACAGATGTCAGAGCTCTTTTGTTGACTTCCTATTAGTCGCCACTTAATGGATGTGAGCCGAACACAGCTTTGCCTAAGCACTTATCAATAGACAGCAAACATTCTTCTTTCCATGGGCAAAGGGTCAAACTGTTTTGCCTGGCTATAAAGCCGTGCCAGATAATTGCTGGTGATTAGCAATTTTAATTACCAGGTGCTAGGGGTCGTTTCTTGTGGAGCTTTTTTTGCTGTTGTTGTAATTGGGCAGGCTGTCAATAGGTATGGCTTATTGTACACATGGTGTGTATTTGCAGATACATCCAGCATACTTTTAAAGTAGGTAAAATGAAGTCAGTAGCATAACTTGCTTCTGATCAGCTGCATAGTGCTCCAACAGGTTTTGTGATAAAACTTGTCTGATACAGGAATCTTTAATACAAATTGCTAAAGCAGCCTTTAATCCTCTTGTAAACACTTGTATGTACTATTGTCATTGAAGAGAGGCAATGATTTTAAAGTCTTTTCCTGTTACATTCGTTAAGTTGGAACTAAGCTTGTCAAACATGCTCTACCTCATTGGTTTTGCATGCAGACTTTTTGGGAGTTTTCATAGAATCACAAAACCAACAGCACAATGAGCAGCAAACTAATCTTTTACCATATTCAGGAACAAAACAGGTTCAAAATAAAAGTGACACAAAAGACTCTTCTCTGATCTTCCTCACAGCAGAAAAACTAAGCAACCACAATACTTCGGTACCTGTTTTTTAACAAAATTTCCATGTTTTTCCTTTTACCTATATTAGTCTACATCACAAGCCTTGCAGACATACTGAAGGTCTCTGAAAGCTGAACGTACTGTTTACTAATCTGCTAGGGTTAGAAGAATAGGCTTGTTCCTTGAGGCAATAAAAAAAGACATATACCTCTGCAGTACAGAGTTCTAGCTCTGTTTTAATTTGTTCTGCAGTAATATCTTGTCATCTCCCAGCTCCCATCATGACTTTATTTTTCCAGCGATAGCTAGGCTGCTTGAAGGAGGAGGAGAAGCTCACGAGGAGATGTGAAACTGTAGTGTCAAGTCTCTTCTGTGTCAAAAACTGAAGGTGTCTTAATGTTGAGATTGCTACATTGGTGCTTATAAAGTTCTTCAGTATGGCATACTGTGCAGGTACAGGTTATCCATACTGGTTCACATTCTGCCACTAGTTAATCAGAACTTGGATATCATTGAAACTTGCATTAAAGGAAAAAAAAACCCAAAAAATTAAATGGTGCATGTAGAAAGATGCCTCTGGGGAATCATGCCCCTGGGGAGGAGGGTGCAGTTCCTAGGGTGTTTTCATGGCACAGCTACACCCTGTGAAAAGCACAGAGCTTTCTCCTTTCTACTGACTCCAAAATGTGTGGACAAGCTGCAAAACCCTAGTCCTGACAGTACTACAAAGAAAGCTGTAAACAATAAAGATTCTCGAGAAGTGGGTCAGCCTGGAGATGTTGAATTTGATTTCCTGAAATCACACTTTGAGCAGTGGGAGATGTAAGACCCTGGTAAGAGATGTATCCATTAGGGGCAAAAAATATTGGTCATAGGACTAACAAGTAGTCACAATGTGTTGAGCAGTTTTCACAAACAACCTTTGTTTCCATGCCTGAAATCTGATCTTTACTGTATAAACAGTTTTCTTACCTCAGGTACGATGGCATTAGTTATACTTCTGTCTCTATCTTCAGCTGGAAATAGACCATTTTTCTTCCTACAGTCTATTCTTGTTTGCCTAAAATCACAGGCTTTTTTCTGTCTCCTGATAATGGCAGTTCAAAAAGATGCAGAAATCAACACAAGACTGTCTGCTCCTGCTGCCACAAGAATTTCACAAAACAGGTGTTTTCCTACCTCTCTGTATTGAGTTGACTCTGGCTGGATGCCAGGCATCCACAAAAGCTCCTCTATCCCTTCCCTCTACAACTGGATGAGGGAGAGAAAATACAATGAAGGATATGGGCCAGGAGCGATCACTCACCAAATGCTGGCACGGGCAAAACAGACTCAGACTGGGGATATGTATTGAATTGATTACTAACAAAAATCAGGGCAGGATAAAGAGAGGTAACATGAATCTTAAAAACACCTTTCCACACCCTTCCCTCCTTCTAGCTCTAGCTTGTCCCCTCCAGCAGTGCAGGGAGACAAGAAAGAGGAGGTTACTGTCAGATCATCACAAGATTTTCTTGATGTTGCACAGGGAGAGAAGTCCTTCCAACTGCTTCAGCACTGGGTCCCTCCCATGGGAGACAGTTCTCCATGAACTTCTCCAGCGTGAATCCACCCCACAGGCAATGGTTCTTCACAAACTGATGCAATGTGGGTCACCCTTCCACAGGGTGCAGTCCTTCAGGCATGGCATGGTCCAGTGTGAGTTCCCCACAGTGGCATGAGTCCTACAAGGAAACCTGCTCCAGCATGGGCTTCTCTCCCTATGGGTCTGCAGGTCCTTGCCAGAAGCCTGCCTCAGCCTGGGCCCGCCATGGAGTCACAGCCTCCTCTCAGGAATCCAGCTCTGGCATGGGGCTTCTCCATGGGCTGCAGGGGCAGAGCTGTCTCACCATGGGCTGCCCCACAGCTGCAGAGGTATCTCAGCTCCAGCTCCTGGAGCACCTTCTGCCCTTCCTTCTCCACAAAATGTTGGTATCTGCAACCAAGTGTTGTTCTTCTCACATATTCTCACTCTTCCCTTCTCTAAGCACAATTACAAGTACGCAATAACTTTTCTTCTCAAATTTGTTATCACAGAGGTGTTACCACCATCTCTGATGGGCTCAGCCTTGACTAGCAGCACATCTTTCATAGAGGTATTGGCATTGTCTCTGCTGGACATGAAGGAGACTTCTGGCAGCTTCTCACATCAGCCACCTCTATAGCCCCCCTGCTATGAAAACCTGGCCGTGCAAACCCGAGATTCCAGTATGCTCTGAAAAGCAGAGAGAAATACTTAGTTATCTAAACTCATTCATCCCAAACACCTTGTGCCATGATCACAGCCTCTCTCCAAAGCCTCAGGTTTCGACCTCAAGTAAATACAAATGCCAGTAGATGGTATCCTTACCAGATATAAAGCAAATGATGGCAATCTGCATCTAAGTGTAACAGTAGGTTTGCTTTCTAGCACTGTTTGTGTGGCAACATGGAGCTACAAAGACCTGAGATGAGAATTCAGCTGCATTCATAATGCAATTCCTGAAGAGAGTAGATTATGGATAGAGTTTAAGCCTTAACTTTGAATTGCTTTGCTTTTGTGGATTGAAGTTAGACCCATACAACAGTATTTGAACATAGACTCTGGTACTTTGTTGATATTAGTTACCTACTGTGACACACAGCACATGGCAGTTTCAGTTTTGTGCGCTGTAAAATGCAGGTATTGTACACCTGAATTATAATCTTGCTGTGATAATATGCCTCTATTGATTCAACAAAACAAGTTGTCTATTTTGTCTTCACTCAGACATCTCTATGAAAGAAAGACTGACAATCAGAGAGGTAAATATTTTGGACTTCACAACCTGTGGCATGACAAAAAGGATAAAAGTGCAATAATTCTGAAATGAGACCTTGCAGACAATGCCACTCCATTTGAACCGGTGAGATGAGCTTCCTACAAAAAATGTTTATTATACAGCCGTGTTAAAATGTAATGAACAATAATTTTTAGAAGTATAAAGTGAAAAATTATCTATTTAGTATCAAACAGTATGTTTTTGCTGCTAAAACATACTGCTTGAAGTATAAATATGAAGGAACAGAAACGTAAAATGAAGCTGAACCATTTCACAAAATGGTTGGTGCTGTAATCAATGAACAACAATTCTTCCCGTTTTATGAGGTCATTGTATTTATTACTAAACTCAGATAATATACAAGTTTTGAAAACAGAACTGTATTCTTAGAACACTAAATTTAGTGTCTTCCATGAAAATTAAAGTTTAAAAATAGTAGCTTTCTTATAAAATATTTCAGTCTCATTTTACACTGGATTAATTTTAAAATTTTATTTCTGTACCTTCACAGTAACTGTGTTAGAATCCTGATGGAGCTGTACCCAATAGGGTGCCCTTGTCAATGCTGATTTAAAAATACCCCTGTATCCAGAGCACAAGAGATGTATTGTTAGAAGGCTGAATTCAGCCTGGGCCAGTGTTATCTGACAAGAAATATTGGAGGACTTTAAGAAAAAAACCTGTGGACCCCCAAAAGGTGGTGTTTTTAGCCATGTCTTCTACCCAGAATTTTTACTACAAGGGTGCTTGGTGGTTGGAGGCTACACAGCAGCACAGGTGGAGGCTGCAGAGCCTGTGTGGCTATCCCCACTACGGTGCATAAAAAGGCACCTGTAAAAGCCACTTGTACTCAGATTTCTGCCTGGGGTTGGCAGATGCTGGGCCCAAAGGTCAAGCAGAAGCAAGCTGGGCTAGCATTTGATTTGTACCCTCTGCCACCTCATGGGCTGTCATTGAGTCATCGGAGTCTTAAGAAGCACCTGTGTGCAGGCTGGCTCAGTTACCAACCTTTCACTCCTGCTGCGCCCAGTCTTTAGGGAAAACTAATTAACGACATCTTTCAGTGATAGCCTTGCAATGTTTTACTGACTTTTTCAAAAACTGGTGTTATTTAAATTGCATTATTCAAGAACAGGTGTTTCTGTAGAACACTTGAGTGGGCAGAACAGGAGAAATAGTCCAATAAAGACATTTATAACAAGGCAATGAATCAGTAGCAGTCTTTGAATACAGCATAAAAATGATGTTCAGGTCCTGTGAAGACCTCTTCAGAGACAGAAACCCAAAGCATGCTTAGGAAACTAGAGGAGATGGAGTGCTGAAACATACTTTATCTTAGCAAAATGTCTGCTGAACTTCACTTGTGGTCCTCAAGCTTTTCACTTCCTCATGGCTGCTGTGCACTGATGCTTGCAGGGCAGAGGGAGGAGGCTGAATCATGACCTCTCCTCCCTGTCCTTCAGTGTGAATGCTGGCAGCCTACTGGCAAGGACAGGTTTTTATGAGAGGCTTAAGGAAGAGGGCCCACCTCTGTTGTGTCCCATGAGAACAAGGGAAACGGTAACCTATGGCAGGACATGGGAGGCATTTTTTTTTCATTACTCTGTGCATCTCTCACACCATCTCAAACAGGAAGGTAGTTCCAGTGGAACATGAATACTACTTATTCCCACCACTTTATATCTCCCCCATATGTGAATTATTAACCGAAATACTCTGTTGCAGCAGCCCTCCTGTTAGAGAGTAGAAATGAGCCAAAACACAGACTTCTTGTTCATGACAGCATGAAAAGGGCCCTGGTCTATTCCTCTTTACAGCTCAGCCACCCTGACTCCAACTCTTCACTGCCTCTGGCTGCAGCAAGCTCCTACTGTAGGTTTCCCTTGCAGCCTCTGCCTGCTGGTTATTTCCTGCTAAACTCTGACTGCAGGTATCAGTTTGCGGATGGTGACTGCAGGCTTTTACCCAGCCAAACTGTGGCTGCAGGTTCCAACAACAGGCTCTAACTGCAGACCCAGAGCAACCTCAAAGCAGTGATTCCTTCTCCCCAGGATCCTTCTTCTTCATGATTCCCCCTCATCAGCTAAACCCATGTTTATATAAAACTCCCTTTTATCACATTTATCTTTATTGGATAGAGCTATGACTCATCAGGGACGAGGCTGTATTGGGTAATTAATACTGCTGTTACTTATCAGGGGCAAGATCACCTGTGTTCCCCCCTCCTACAGTGCTCACAAAACAAAGTTGGGGAAAAGACCATGTAACAGAAACTTAGATTCTTGTATAGGGAATTGAACTGCAATTCCTGGCCTTAAGGAATTACACAGCAGGACTGTACTTCTGTGAATGATTAATATTCTCTGGGTCCTGCAAGTGTGCTGAAAGAGAAAATGCTGTCATTTATCATGCCAAAGGAATATAAAAGCATTCAAACACGGTGATGTAATGAGGTGTTCAGGAGAAGACCATGTTGTGATGAGTTCAGGTGAATAAACTGGGTTAGAGAAAAGGGAAATGACTTCTCTCTCATTCCTCATGGTGGAGGAAATGATATTTTGTGGCTGATGAAAATATCAGCCACTGAAGTCATATCATTTGAGAATGGTGCCTATGTCCACAGCAATAGAAAACTGACAGAAATCTGTTCATATATTAACAGGGCTTTCAGGGACTGAAGGCAGAAGGACAGTGGGTGGCATGCAAGGATAAAAGTAATGTGATGAAAGAGGTTAATGTGGTAGATGTCGGTGAGAAAGAATAAAGGAAGCAAGTCTGAAATGAAATAACCAGAAGATGAAGTTATCAATGTCCTACAAATGATGTCTGCTTTTCTAGTCAAGGTTTTTTCCTGAAATAAGGAGCACAGATTTTTATATACAAAAGTAATATATCAATGACTTTTTAGAATCTCTTGCTATTTGTGAGCCATAGTAACTCCAAGGCAGGTAAATGGTCTATAAAAGTTGCTTTAAGATGTATACACTACTTATGTTGAAGAGAGAGTTCCAATTGTCTTTTGCCCTCATTATTGCCCTGGTCTTTACATTTTTGAAAACTGTTGATCAGTACCCTTAGTCTTCCTTTTCCTCTGGTATGTCCTGATTAGGGCATATACTTCATATAGATTCTTTCCAACTTGAGTGCAAATCAGCCCCTGCATCGACTCAGTGCTTTAGCTGAGGCTTTGTCAGGCTCAAATAAAACAGAATTGCTTTGTATGTCTTACAGATGACCCTCCTGTTTACATATTCAAGCATGTTGGGATTTTCTTTTGCTGCCACATGATGTCTTTGGCTGACAATCAGCTTGTGACAATTCTAGATCCTGCAAAGCTCTTAAGTAGTCAATAATTTGCCACTCTATTTAAGCATCTGAAATGCAGAAACGAATGTGGAACTTTTCATCTGCTTTTTTCAGACTATTTCAGTTTCCCAAAGTTTATCCAGAGTCTGATTCCTGTCTTCCAAATCACTTCCATCTCCTACAAGGTTAAAGTCAGATGTAAATATACAAAGTACAATCTCTATTCCACCATCCAAGTTAATAATGAAAATATTGAATGGAACCAGACACAGGACAGGCTCCTTGGAAATTCTTCTCAATATATCCTTTTAATATCCTTTTGATGGTTGACCACTGATAACTAACTTCCTAGCACAGCTTTCTGGCCAGTTTTGCCTCCACCCTATGGCTGCTCTTTGATTAGTGTCCTATGACTGGGGGTTATTCCTGTGAGCACCTGGTCTTTTGTCAAAAATGCTTTTTTTTCTCTCTGCCATACTTGCACACTGGTTACCCCAGGAAAGGGTAGCAAGCACACAGTGTTTGAGGAGCTTCTCTGGGCCCTCAGATAGCAAATCAATACAGTTGGGGTGCCCATGAGCAATTTGTCTTTTCATTTGAACAGTTAAGTTTTCTTTGGCATTCCAAAGAAATGCCCTCAGTGTTTAGGTTGGTTTTTTTTCATATGCTGCTGTTGTCCTCCTCAAATGAAGGAGATTATTTGTCTGTCTGAGAGTAAGTTATTGACAAACACAAGGATTCTTTTTCTGTTCTTAGTCCTTGATAATTTTTTTTCCCTTAATATCAATATTTTTATTTACGGCTTTACTATTCAAAAAAGGATGTAAAGAAAGGCTATGTGAACTCAGATAACTCAAATAGATTTTGGTTTCAAAGCCTCAAATACATGTTTTTAACTCTGCTCAGGTAAAAAATTAATTTTGTGGAAAATTAGAGGAAATATTTTTGCTTGGAAAAATAATTAGCCATGTGTAAAACTAGTTTTTTTTTGCTCTTCAGGTCTTTTTTTAAACAAACTCGTTGATAATATCTCTGGATGTTTTAAAGTTCTGAATTGAGTTCAATCCTTAATGAAATTATGTACCAAATAAGTTAAGGACAGCACTTCTCAGAGAGGACTGATAAAAACCACCAAAATGTGGATATGGTTCAGGGGCAATGGGCATTACCAAAGGTCAGAATGTTGCTGTAAACATTCAGAGCAAGTAGAAACAAAACCTTTTAGAAATCCAAAGATTTACTCCCCTGACGGTTGGATCAATGCATTTTAACTCCTCATCTTTCACAAGAGGAGAAGATGTGAGGTGAAGTGAGATATTCTGAGATATAGTTTAGGAGTTATTCACAATTTGTAAAGCAGGCTGTGTGAACACAGCCTGCTGCGTGTCCCACCTTCAGAAAATGAGTGTTTGTGAAATGACTTTCTATTTAGGAGGACCTCAGATCTTGCAATTACAATATTTTAGATGTCAAAAGCCTGGAGGAATAAGTGTGAAGAACATTTAAAAAAAGAAATCTTTCAGATACTGAAGTTTAAATCTCATATTGAATGAATAATCCACTCTAGAAATGTGGAAAATATTTAGTGAACAGCTGGAGTGACTGCAGTCAATTCATCACTCTTTTAACATGGGATAGAGGTCAGCAAATGCTAACTATGTTTAAGTGGGGATATGAAAATGAGTATAATCAAGAATTTTTAAAAATATAAACCATCTGATTAAAGGAAGAGAATTAGGGGATAATTTTCCAATATCAGAAGCTAAGCTGAGAGATAATTAGGAGAGCAAAAATATGAATTCTGAACCACTGAGAACATTTCAGCTATCAGCAGAACACACAATGAGGCTAACACAAGCCTTAGCTCCAGTTTTAGCAGAGTGGGGGACTGACATATCCATTTTCACCCCAGGCAGTACAGTCCTTCTCTGCAGCCAGGGAAGCAGCTGCTGGAGGGAAGCTCCCCACTGCTGGAGAAGAGACATCCTGCAAACATCCTTCTACATGTTGCTGCAAAAGAAATAGTCAGCACTGGGACTTGAGGGCATGAACCCTCATCTGGGCTGTGAACACCAGTAGGATACATCTGCCTGGCTGAAACTGATCTCTCTCTGACATTTTTACCATATTTTATTATGGGCTTTCCTGTTCTGTCTCCACAGCGATTTGGCCCTAAGTGAGTAATAGAGAGGTTTGCACAAATTAGCAGAGTTGTAGATCGTCAGCAACAGAAATAATAAAAGCACTTCTATCATCTTTAATTTTCAATCAATGAACAAATGAGGTTATTGGCTGAATAAGGGGTAGAGGGTTGTCAGGCTTTTTAATTCAACCATTCTTCTGGTCTGACTCAGCTGTCAGAGCTGACTTGAAGGGAATGGCTGAGACAACACACAATCTGAGTTGTTAGAGGGCAAGGAAATCTATAGAATGAAAGCAATGATTATGAGTTCCCAGGAACATTGATATGCTAAATCTGGGACTGAGAAAGATATCTTGGATAAGACTTTTAAATAAATTCAAGATTTTTGTAGAAAAATTAGCTTTTCAAGCCCACAAGAAAAGCTTGCATTTGAAATGTTGGCTGCCTTGGATACACCTTACCTACAGGAATTGTCTTGTATGAATTTTGGTTGCTAAGGATATTATTGCAAACAGACAGAATTTCAATTGAGCCTGGAGCAGGCAGCCTGCTATTTCTGGTGGAGTGTGGAGTATCCTGTTCTTGTTTCTTTATTATTACTTTCATAGCCAGGTATCAGTTCCTGGAACTGGCAAAGTTATCTGTCTTGGATGAAGTGTCTTCCATTTCAGGTGGGGGAATTTGGGCCAGTGCCACACAGGTTGATTATTTATCATATTTATCTAAAAAATAAGAGGAGAGAGAGTTTTCCAGGCTCAGTATTTTTTGTGTTGAGTTCACAGAAGCTCAAAAAGGCATATTCAGACATAGCAGGTTATTACTGACAGTGAAATTGGGGCAGCACAAAGCTCAGCAACAGTGGCCCAGTAGGATGAAGGCAGCAATCCTCCCCCTCTACTGGAACTGCTGAGGCCACACCTCAAATTCTGGGTTCAGTTTTGGACCCCCCACTGTAAGAAGGACATTGAGGTGTCCAGAGAAGGGCAATGGATGTGGAGGGTCTGGAGAACAAATTCTATGAGGAGCAGCTGAGAGAGTTTGGGTTGTTTAGTCTGGAGGAAATGAGTATCAGGGAAGGTCTTATTGCTCTTTACCACTACCTGAAAGGAAGCAGTAGTGAGCTGGGTGTTGGTCTTGCCTCCCAAGAAACAAGCAATAGGACAAGAGGAAATGGCTACAAGTTATGGAGGTATGGACAGGATATTAGGAAAGTCATCTTCACTGGAAGGTTGATCAAGCATTGAAACAGGCTGCCCAGGTTTTGCACAGCCTGTTTTTGGTAGGGGGGTCCACAGAAGTGACTTCTATGAGAAGATGCTGGAAGCTTCCACCAGGTCCAGCAGAGCCAGTCTCTGATGGCTCTGAGGATGGACAGGCTGCTGGGCAAGGCTGGGCCAGTGAGGGAGGTCTCTGTGATGACACAGTTGAGAAGAAAATCAAAACAAAGTCACACAGTCTTGCTTCTAGTCAGAGAAGAGGAGAAGGTGAGAATATGTGAGGGNGATGCAGAGATCCACCCACAGCCCATGGGGATCCACAGGGGATGCAGAGATCCACCCACAGCCCATGGGAATCCACGGGAGATGCAGAGATCCACCCACAGCCTGTAGGGATCCATGGGGGATGCAGAGATCCACTCACAGCCCATGGGAGAGGTGCCCATGCTGGAGCAGGTGGATGCCTGGAGGAGGCTGTGATCCAGTGGGAGACCCAGAGGAGAGAGGGGAACTTTGCTTCCAGGCTGGAGCAGCCTGTCCTTGGAGGACTGCACCCCATGGAAAGAGAGACCCACATCACAGCAGTTTAGGGAGGACTGTCTGCCTGTGGGGGGAGTTCATGCTGCAGTAAGTGTGGTTTGGCTGCTGCTCATGGGAATGAGCCCACATTGAAGAAGTTCATGGAGAACTATCTCCTGTAGGATAGTTAGATAGGAGGATAGATAGGATAGATAGGATAGGAGGCATCCCATGGTCTCTCAGGTGAAGGATTCCTCTCCCAGAGCAGTGGAAGAAAATCTCAGCAATGAACTGGCCAAAACCCCCATGCCCTGTTGTCTGTGAGATCACCCCAGGACAGGTCTCCCTGTGCTTTTGGTGGGAAGGAGGGAGAGGGTGGGGGGGGGAAGGTGTTTTAAGGGCTTGTTTTACTTCTCATTATCCTCCTCTGATTCTGTTAGTAATAAATTCACTTTGCAACCTTAAGCTGAGATGGTTTTGTCCTTGGAGTGTTTTCTCCCAGTCTTTATCTGAAATCACTAACCCTTTGTTATTTTGTTCTTTCTCTCCTCTACAGCTGTGGCAGGGCAGGTTTAGTGAAAAACTCTCATGGGTGCCTGGAGTTGGGCCAGTGTAAACTACAACAGCAGGGAAGTGGTGGAGTTACCATCACTGGAGGTGTTGAAAAGATGTGTAAATGTGGCACTTGGGACATGCTTTAATTGTGGACTTGGCAGTTCTGGGTTAACTGTTAGACTTGACCTTAGATGCCTTTCCTAACCGAAACAATTCTGTGATTCTGAGGTCACAGATGGGAGAAAAAATCCAGCAAACACACTGAAATCAGTTGCATTAAGTGGTGTATTCTAGTTATACAGCCATCAAAACCCAGTCAGTTTTAACCTAAATGGAATATAAGCCTAATCTTAGTGAGGATCTGCTGTGCAGGAATAATCTCAATCCTTTTTTCCAGATGTCAGAACAAATGATGCCTAAACTACTGTTGTTCACAGAGACGTAAAGATGTCTGTGAGCTCCAGGCTTCCATGGAGGCTTGGAAATTTGTCCCTCAACATCACTGTCACTGAAGAAGAGCAGGCTTGTTCTGTCAGCAGCTGTTAAAAAGTCCCGTTAAAGCAGTTCCCAGTATCTAGTCTACTTCTGTTGCCCTAATGTCCTAAAGTCAGGCAGTACATTTAGGTTTATCCCTAAAAAAATAGTCTTCTTGCCTGTGGTTTGGCAATAGGTCTTAAAAACATCTTTAAAGAAACCTATTTAGGAGAATATATTCAAACAAATGGTTACTTACACAGTGGCAATTCTCTCCATCCCAAAGGCCTCTCTGGATGGAAGGAAGAGGGAAAGAGGTCATCTGGCCAGCTATCAGAAGCTGTGAGCTCCTAGATGCTCGTGTGTCTTTTTGCACTGCTTTGTCTACTACCTGCCCCCAGATTATGCTCTGTGGGTGACTGAGAGCAAGGCACACATAGGTTATGACTGCTTTTAAACATGAGATTCACACTGTGAATTTTAAAATCTTAGCCTGTGGTCGGTCACTGTCTTTTTCTGCTCCTACCTCTTTTCCCCCATCCTCTTCTAGATGTGCTGTTGAAAGTTGTTCTTAAGGAAGTTTGTTACAGGTGACAGCCCTCTCAGTGACTAACCACTGTGACTCCAGAGAGGTGGAATTACTTTTATTTTTTAAAAAATCCAGATAAGCTTTTCTTTCCTATATGGGAACAGATAACCCTTGTTATTAATTTGAAATGTATGTAATTCAGCTTAACTGGGGGGAAGGGAAATCAGAAGGAAAAGGATGCATCCTGTTGGAAAATGGAAAATACTGTATTTATCATCTTAAAAAGAACAAAAAGATCTGCAAGTTATGTGGGTTTCTGTGACAGTAATTATCCTTCTATTCAAGAATGAGTAATTACATTATTCTGCATGCTAACTTCCCCCCTCCCCAGTTATGTGGCATGTGCAGGCAGGTGCGCACACACATGCAATGTGCTGAAGAATAAAACCAGGGTGCACTAGAAAAGATAGTTCTGTTGTGTTCTTGAATAATGGTTCATTATGGTAGTTCTTTGTTTATGCTAAACACCACTGGGTGAGAGGAAGGCAAGCTGGATTTCCTGATTTCTTTTAAGGAAGCTGAGTACTGCTCTGCCTTGGGACTAGCCTGAGCAAGGGTTCACTCCCTTCTGACCACAGTGAGAAAATATTGATTAAGCTAGAAGACAGTATGTGGAATGTGTGCTTAAAGAGAGAGCTTTCGGTGCTCACTGCAGGATGAATATCTGCTGCTGATACTATTTCTGTGTTTGTTCTAATTAAAATGTGAAAAGATAACATTTGAGTGCATAGATATATCCCAAATATTTTTTTGGCAATTGATTTTTTCAAATTATCCCTCCCTGAGTTACAAATTCAATTTTTCATGCATTAAAGTAATTTTAGGAAGCTGTGGCACTTTTGTACAGACATGATATTTTCTGAGCTCATTGCAGGATAAAAATCCTGCTATATTATTTCTGTGTTACCTTTCATTAAAATGTGAAAAGGTGACACTTGAATGCATAGATAGATCCCAAGTATTTTTTTGGGGAATTGTTTTTTCAAATTATTCTCCTTGAGTTACTGAATGACAGAATCATTCAGGTTGGAAGAGATATTCAAGAACATCAAGTCCAACAGTTAACCCAGAACTGCCAAATCCACAATTAAACCATGTCCCCAAGTGCCACATTTACACATCTTTGCAACACCTCCAGTGATGGGGACTCCACCACTTCCCTGAGCAGCCTGTCAGTGATTGACAACCCTTTCCATGAAGATATTTTTGCCTATCCAGCCTAAACCCTGGCCCTTTCCTCTTGTCCTATTGCTTGTTCCTTGTGAGAAGAGACCAACACCCAGCTCGCTACTGCTTCCTTCCAGGTACTTGTAGAGAGGGACAAGGGCTCCCTGAACCTCCTTTTCTCCAGGCTAAACAACTCCAGCTCCCTCAGCCACTCCTCACAACATTTGTGCTCCAGACCCCACCAGCTCCACTGCCCTTCTCTGGATGTGCTCCAACACCTCCATGTCTTTGAGGTGCTGTTGACTTACAGATCAGCAATAAACCAGGGCAGATTCTTAAGAATATGGAAAATGGAAAAGGAAAAAGGGAAAAAAAAAGGAAGGAGAGGTGAGGTGAGAAGAAGAAAAGGAAATGGAGAAGGAAGAGAGATCTAACACACTGCTCAGTGAATGCAAGCCTTAAAAACACCTGAGGACTGGTCACAGGAAAAACACAAAGCAGGTACAGCTTTATGTAGGAAATACAGTCACAAACAAGGCACTCCACTCATCAAAAGGTATTTCTACATTTCTACATGCTTACATTTCTGAAGTACCTTCTCCAGAAGAAAACAAGGTTTTCATTTTAGTAAGTACACAGCACATCAAGGCTGAACAATTTGTTAATGTGAACATTTGAGACAAGAGCGGTTACAACAACAAAGGTTCTGACACATCAGTTAAAGTCATTGGGTTGGACTAAAGGAATATTGTAAAACACCCATGTGCCCAACTTTGTAGGCCTGGGGGAGTGTGTGGCTTTGTGATCACATAATCAAGGACTGTGAGGGGGGAGCACACCTGGGTTAGTGTGAGTTTTGTCGCTGGTTCTGTGAGTGCAGGTTTGACTGCACGCACAGCCCCGGAAGCCTGTCCCGTGTTCCCGGGGAGACTGGGACACAGGCTTCACTGTTCTGTAGGTTTTACAGTTTTGCTAAGAAAATCTAGTGAGGGTTTTTGGACAGGAAAATTGCAGATTTAGCTGGAATGTGAGGAATCTTTGGGTCCCTAGTTAATTATGATTTGCTTTGTTATAGTAACAGAAATAGTGCTAGAGAAAAGAAGACAGTTCTTGTAATAATGAGCGTAGGCACTCTTACTAATTTTTTTATTTGTATTCTTCCTTCTTAAAAGAAGCTGCTGCAAAGAACCCCACTTCTCTCAGCCACTCCTCATAAGACGTGTTCTCTAGAACCTTCCCCATCTTCACTGATCTTCTTTGAACACGCTCCAGCCTCTAAATGTGAAGTTTATCTTTAACTTGTCTTGCTTTTTTCACATGCTGGCTGTGTAAAGCATCTGAATCTTTGCCAAACTTGGTAGCTACTCACAGATTAGAGCTCCCCAAGGAACTTCTGCCTGCTTTCACAAAACTCTCCTTGCTTTATGCAATGCTGTGCTTCTATCTGCTGTCACCACTCTCCAGAGGGAATTGTCCCCTCATGCTGTACCTGGATGCTGTTTCATACCAAAAAACAGTTTAGGAGCATGATAGCACAAGTACAGGACCAAGGGTTTCTCTGGGGAGTGAGGTCAGTCATGAGTGTGCATTGTCTTAGGAGAATGCATGGGTCAATGCATGGGTGTGCGTTCTCTTAGGAGAAGGAGGTTCTGTTCATAGCATTTTTAGATACTTAAATGACTGTAGGAACAATCTTGTGTCATGGTCATGGTAAAAAAAACTGTCATGATTTTTATGTATCTGTCTCAACAGCTTAAAGTCCACTTCAGAGAAGAACTCGTCACAGCCTCCTCTACTCCTTTTTGAGGGCGTTTGATTTAACTATGCCAGAGAAAACCATGGATTAATGAATTGAGATGATCAATGAAATTTCTTAAGTAAATGTTTGTTAATGTTCTGCATTTAAACCCCAACTGCATTTAAATCCCAACCCTGCATTTATACCTAACCCAGATCTATTCAAACATTTATTTGTCCTACAAATAATCTTGTTATGGCAGGTTTCTTCCCAAGCAGTTATTTGAATTATTAGAGAATTAATCTTCTCTCATAGTTTGCAGAAGAATAATGTTGGGGTGTTCTTCATTTTTTATAGTGTTTGCTCTCCTGCTCAGCTATTGCACATAGTATCCTGGTAGAATAGGTTGCTTATTCCTAACCTTGAACATGTTTACCAAGAAAACATTAATTTTAACAAGCAATTTTCAAGTATCTTGTAACAAGTCGTTCTTTCACCTCGGTGACTATTTCCTTTGATCTCTGTGCTGAGAAAAAGCAAAGTGAAATGAAGAGCAGAAAAAACTCCCAAACCACTCTATAAAACAAAGGCCAGGTTTCATGTGCACTGAAATTTGATGAAGTTCTTGGAATATAAAAAATGCAGGTTTTCTGTAGGTTGTTCCATTACAAACAACAGTATCAAAACATGCATACTCAGAGACTAAAAAAGAAAATAATATTTTCTGGTTTTCCCCACCATGAAATGACATGTTTCACTACACTGAAAAAGAGCAGCTGAGTGTCAGTGATCTGGGTCAGTTTTCATTAACAGCCTAAATGACAGCATAGCACCTGCATTCAGTGCATTTGCAAATAAGCAAAAGCTTGAGAGGGAATGCCGGCATGCTGGTCCAGGAACAGAATTCAAATGTACCTGGCAAATAGGACAGGAACTGAAAAAGCTGGGAACAGAAATAGCAATACAGCACATGTCATATCCAGTTCTCCTCTTCTGCTCTGCATTAGCAAGGCCTTGTATGAAATGTTGTGTCCAGTTTGGGGTGCTGCATTCTAGGAAGAGTAATTGGAGGGGGAACAGTGAAAATGATCAGAGCTCCAGCAAACAGCATCTCAAGCCTGCTTGCACTAGCTGAGTGAATCCTGAGCTGTGACATGGCAGGGTTTTAAGTACGTGAAAGCAGCAGGGATGGACTAAACTGTTCTTGTCTAAGCTGAATGGGAGAGAAACCACAGACTAACACTGCATCAAATACAAATTCAGATCAGACACAGACAAAACCTGCCACCTCTGGAAGCAGAAATGCTGGAATAACTCTGGGAGACTCCATGATTATTGGAGGCATTAAAATCATGTTAGACTGACATCGACTAAAAAGGAATTGGGGTGCTTGAGCTTCCTTGGGCATAGAGGACAAGGGTATAACCAGGATTTCAGCAGTCCTGTG
Organism: Cisticola juncidis; assembly: GCA_013400215.1. Lineage (NCBI taxonomy): Eukaryota > Metazoa > Chordata > Aves > Passeriformes > Cisticolidae > Cisticola > Cisticola juncidis. Next base: position 1,566,825 of record VXBR01002036.1, on the reverse strand, counting down.
GTTTTAGGACTGTATAACTAGTGCATCAAGATAAGGGAATCAACAGCAGAGTAGAAGGTAGGTCCAATCATTTTGTCATCTACCCGCAAAGAAAAAGGTGCTTTCTTTCTTCTTCCTGTCCCCCAAAATGCAGTAATGACTGGAGTATTTGAGAGATCTCTCCGAACTTGCAAACGCAGAATTTGCTTTCCTGCTGCTTTCATAGACACTGTGTGATGGTGCAAATGTATTTCTGAGTTTCCTTGTAAAACCATGCAGGATAAAAATAAAATTACATTATATCTGNTTCATGAATTGGGGAGAAATTGCTGCTCCTCAGTGAGATTGATTCCATGACTGCTCAGCTTGATAAGCTCAGCAGAAGATCGGCAGGAAAAAAAATCCTAAAACCTGTGGGGATTTTTTGTTTGAATAAAAGCCCCTGTTATGAAACTGTAGTACTGCTTGTTAGTAGCTTTTGCTGTTTGACACAAATGCTACCCATCAGCTGATAGCATTAGTGATTATTATTTCAGCCTCTAGTTAACAAATATAATGATAAATTTCTGCTGAAAATACCACTGTATTTGGCAATGGATTTTTTTTTTAACTTGTTTTATGTCTTCTACTGAGACTCATAAATAGAATTCAGCGACAGGTTTTTCTGCATGGTTGGGAGAGAAAAAAGGGTTGTGTACGTTTACTTCATAGTTTGAGAATTCGAGGACACAGAGGAGCTTTTGGCATTTACATCTTGGCTTTGAAGGCAACTGGGAAAGCTACACCAGGCTTCGTTGTATTTTTCCTGTAGATCTCCGTTCCCTTTGCCATCTCTCCTCCCTCTTTTTAGGCTTTGCAAGTCCTCACGGACCTGATAGAGCATTGCTCTAGGAGTTTCCTCATAACCAAATCCTGTCACATGAGGATACTGCTAAGAGAAGAAAAAGCACTAACAAGTTCTAGCAATGCCAAATTACATTCAGTTCTTGTATTTTCACTTGGCATACTTACACTTCCAAAGCGCAATTGTTTCACAATCAGAACTTCTGCAGCCTGTTCATTTCCTCTTGCTTAGCTGTGCAGAGACCATCAGACACCAAGCAATCCAATAAATGTCCATCTGAGCAATTATGTAGCTTAAACATCAAGTGAGACAAACTATTTTTTTCTTGCAAGTATAATTTAAAGGGACTAACATAATAGTATCACTAGAAATAATTCATTTACATAGCAATTCTTTTCTCTTTAGTGAACTTCAGGTATTGATTAAATTAAAGGTCCTGATTTTTAAGAAAGCTCTTCTAAAATAGTCCCTTTGTCATAACAGACATGGGACACAATTCTCTTAAACAAAACTCAGTACTTGCATCATGATTTATGTGACATTTTCAGCACAGTACTCAAGAATACGCTAGCTATTCCTAGGCTACTTGGACTTAAATTTACACTGAATGTTGTATTTATAAATAAGGAGCTTGTGCCTGCATCACTGGAAATAGAGGACAGTCTCTTTTTAGACTTGCCACTAGAAGAAACACTGCTATGCACAGGGATTTCAATGGCTCTTCCATGAAGGATGACTGCCAACATAATTTAAAATGCTTTTAATAAAGAGATTGAGGGGTTTACAGCCTTTCCCTCTTGTAAGCATTTAAAGAAAAGAAATTCCTTTACACAGCACAGCAGATGTGCAAAAAGATGACTGATGCTTAATATCCATAGTGATAGCCACGTTGCCCACAGGGAAGTCCTGAGTAAGAGGGATTTCTGAACTGAGCACTCTGAGGAGGAGGAAACCTGATTTGCTAATTGGTTTTGGTGGGATACTTGTTAAAGAGGTCAAAACCAGCTGGGTCTGCTTAATATATCCTGCAGTAAATCACAGAAGTCTGCAGGCTCTATCCTTTGTTTCAGGGTCTATGTGCAATGTGGAAGTAAATAATTGACATTAAATTTATATTATTTCGAATCTCTGATTAATTGTTGTCTTTAACAGGACAAAGACTTTAAATCATTTTCATCCCGGTAAACTCCAGGTGTTCAGCAAAGGGGGGCATGCTGCTGAGTCACAAAGGCTAAAACTTGTATCTGCTATCTTTAGATATCCACAGAATAAATGTCTGTGTGCCCTCGTCTCCCTGACTGCCTTTATATTAACTGGAAGAGAATCTGACCATATTTTTGGCATCTGCTTTAAGATGGCATGAATCACACCTTCAAAATGCTTCTTTTTCTTTTCTGATTACAAGCAACCGCTTGTGGCTAGCTTGGGGACAGAGATTTGACTATCAGATCTATTAAGTCAGGACAGATGAATCCCAAACAAAAGTGGAAATATACACAGTATGCCTGACACACATCCCTTATGTTGTGGTCCTCTGCCAAATGACATCTGTCTGGGCAGTGCCATGGGTCACTCCTGGGTGCATTCCTGCCTTTCACCAGGAAACAGGACAAGAGGGAGGGAGGGAGGAGAGGCACTGGCTGCTGCCAAGCTTTCATCCCAGTCTGGTACAGCAAAGTGGCTGCAGAAGCCATCGAGACCAAGAGATTCTGGGGTGCCAGTGTGTAGGAATAGCCCATGTACCTGCTATAAAACAGATGTAGGTCAATTCACAAGACACCCCTTGGGCCCTAGATTAGGACCTCTCAGCTTGTGGCTTCACTCCCTCCTTATATGATGCTTGTCATAGAAAAAAGAAGTCAAAGACACCAAGGCTGAAAATAATAACATCAGCTTTCTTCTGTTTTAATTTTCAGATACAGGAAATTATTGCTCAGCAAGGGGGACAGTGTTAAAGCAAAACCTCTGCCTAAAGGCCCAGGTGTCTTCTGTGGCTGCAGAGCTATCACTGTTTTGACACCAGCAGACTGCACTGCAGGAGGCATTGCTCCAGCTGAGGATGGTTGGTGGGAGCAGTAGTGAGGCAGGGCACACTCCCTCATTGTTCTTTCACTTTGCTTTCAGGTAATTTCAAAGAGAGGTTAATAAGGACTTTCTTTGAGCAAGTCTTGCTTTCTGTGATAATTTTCTGATAATATCATTTGTTTTCAACTTGGCAGTAGTTTTGTGGAATGAGATCCCCCTGGACCACCATGACTTTGTATTTTACCTGGCAGCAAACATCTCTGTTCTTCTCTTGTCACTTGATCTGGGTTAAAAGAAACCTGTGCCTTTCTTAAGGAGGAAGAAAAATTAGAAATCCCTGAGGGAGAGAATGATTACAGGGAATGTGGGATGTACACTGTACTGGGTGGCCATTTTCTGGCAAAGCTCTGAACTCAAACCCTGTTTATCAAGTAAACAAAATGTTTCACCATGTGCAGTGTGCCTGATTCTGCAGCAACTGGCAGAAACAGCCCCATGTGCCAGGCAAGGGGTGAGACAGCATTACACTTCCTCAAGCTCTAAAAAGAGACCTTTGTGCCAGCTTTGGTGCAATATTTACTCTGCTTGTAAAAAATGCAATCTTCTATAATTTATAGTAGGTGTAATGAAATATGTGCAATTTGATGGAAGGTCCTTGATAAGATACCAGTGGTGACAGCATGGGGTTATTTCCTAACTGACATTTGAGAGAGCCAACATGATTAAATCAGGGCTTATTTTAAGTTGACTTGTAATTGCCTGCACAGGAAAGGTAAAAAGTGAGTTCCTCTGCAACTATGAGATTTTGTTCTCCACATCCAGATGGAATATAATATTGCTGCAGTGGCTTGTAGGCTTGTGGGGTTTAAATAGTGCCTGCAATCTGGTGCCATGCTGATTTACTAATCCTTGATCTTAGTTGAACATGATCACAGCCCCTGCTTCTGTTCATAAGGGATAGGCTTACTGTTAATTGACAGGCTTTGGCATCCTACCAAAAGAGCTGCTATGTAGAGAAGGAACTAAAACTGAGCAGAGGATGTGTCGGACAGCCAATTTGGTGGGAGGGAAATCTCTTCAGTAGATCTTTATGCCAAAAATTATTTCCTATTTTATTGTGTCATTAAAACTACAAGTATGTGATTTGCATTTTAACATGAAACTAATAAAAACAGAATAATCTGAAATGTGTTTGCAGGGTGATTAAGGATATAAGACGTGTTGTTTGGAATCTTCCCAGCTACTCTGCTCTCTGTTTATTTAATTATTGTGTGAACTTCCATGTTTGTATTTGCTCACAAAACTTGTGTGCAATGGGACATGCTAAGCATACCCAGGCTCATATTTGTGATACTGCCCACAGATTTCAAAGAGATTGTATCCTGGGGCTGGGGACTGCATGACATTTTATCCAGCATTTTTGAAATTTGATGGAAAGATGTTAACAAGCTGTAATTTCTTTTCCAGTAACTCCCCAGAAGTTTCAGAATGTGTTGTTTTCATTCAGAACTTTGTTTGCCCCAGGTTTTGATCCCTTTCTCTGACTTTCTAAACCTGGCATAACCTGAGAGAAAAATAATTTTCTGGGGAAGGCTGAAATTCCTTGTGGTCTACTTTTTTTTTACACTTCTGCACTGCTGGCCTCACAGGCTTCAGGCATGCTAAACTGAAGGACAATATTTAGATGTCAGTGGTACTCTAGGAATATACAACCTTCCACCAAATAATTTTATAGCCTTCATTGGCTGAACTTGCCAATGTGTAGATGTGTAGATGTGTTTATTTGTGGGTACCTTTAAACCTGTCTTGTATTCTGGATCTGTCAGTCATGCTATCTTTGAGCTCACTTACCTACAACCTAATATAAGTGCTTTGAAATCCCTGGAATACAGTTTTTACCCTGCATGCTAAACTTTGGGGGATTTCCTGCCTAGTTTCAAACACTCTGGGTTTTGGGACCAGTTGTAACAGTTCCTTCACATCTGTGCAGTGAGGAGCAAAGTAGGAGCCTTCCTTCCTATAAGGACATTCTTTGGGTTTAGTGAAGTGCAGTGTAACTCTGGAAACTGAACAAATTCTTTTATGCTGGGCCAGGGCTGAGCTGTGGAGCAAGGCAGTGCAATGGCACATCTGAAGGTCTCACACCAAACTTAAACTGATGACTTGGAGTCAACTCTGAGCCTTCCCAGCTCTCAGTTGTTTGGGATGCTCAGAGGGCGCATTTTCCATGCTGGTGTAGAGGATGTGCCTTCAAAGTGGCCAAATAATTGTTCCCTGGCTATATTCTCACATAGGGTATTTGGAGGTGAAGACAGTGATGTCAGCAGTCATCTCATAAGTGTATAACCCACCCATGAAGTCTGTCCATATTAGGCAGACATGTCCATATCAACACGAAGTTTTTCTTCTCAAGATATTCAGTTCAATAGAAAAACAAACCTTCCTGCAAGTCATTCCATGGCCTCTGGGATGGTCCTAGGCCTCCAAAGCCACAGCAGAGCTATTGCCATATATCTTCAGGTCTGTGTAAATCTATGTCTCAGTGGCAAGGTCAGTTTATACTTCTAAGTGGCACATAGCAAAAGCTTTTGTGTTCATTCTCGTCTACTTTCTTGAGCTCTGTCAAGTTCGTCCAAACTCTGAGCTCAAAACCTTTCTACCTCAGGCTTAGTTAGCAGTGCCACAGCAGTCTTTCCCTCATCATCTGACCAGCTGGGAGATGTCAATATTTTGGTTCCTGTGGGGTCACTCTGTGCAACCTTTCTATTGGGCGGGCTGGTCTCATCCCTGCATGTTTCTTATCTCTGCCAGCCATATCATCATGGAAAGAATGGCTCTCCTCATCCATCTCCTGTGAAGGGTTTTTATAAACCTGGTCTCTCATGTCTGGGTCTTCTATGAAACTTGAATTGGGTGTGAATCAGATTTAGAGAAATCCTTCTTCAGCCTACCTGTGGTGGTGTCTGTGATTTTGCCTCAATAATTCTGCAGCATATTCTCTTCCCTGGCACCCCAGTTGCATGGACTGTGATGAGATATGGCCCAGATCTTTCCAGTGTTCCTTGGTTTTGTCCATGAAGACGAGAGAACTGGAGTGAGAAACTGAGCTAAAGGGGATGCTGTAAGCCAGATCCTCCCCTGTCCTGGATTTGGACACAGCTGGGGTGCACAGTTAGATATGGGAGCTTGGAGACATTCCTAGGTCATTCCTAGGTCATTCCTAGGACAAAATGAGAAAAAATGAGCTGGAGCATTTCCTTACTCTCTAATAACGCTTAAGCAATTTAAAACCAACAAAGGCATTGCCAGTCTTGACAGATCATTTCACACACTTCATAAACTCATACTGAGGTATCACTGCAACTTCAAGGCAAAGAAACATAATATTTTTGTATCAGACAATAGTCAGTGAATCACTGAGTGTCCTGATTTGGAAGGGATCTACAAGGATCATTGAGTCCAACTTCTGGCCCTGTACAGGATAACCCCAAGGATCACACCATATGCCTGAGAGTGTTGTGCAAACATCTCTTGAAACTCAAGCAGACTTGGTGGCTTTCATCGCTGCTCCTTCTTGTCCTGTGGTTGTGACAATTCAAACACTGAAAGACACTTGGCTTTTAACCAGAGAGGCACGGAGGCATGTGCTGTTTCTGGAGCTGTAAGGGGAGCGGAGGTTTCTCACCTTGTTTTAGGGCTACTGAACTGTCTTTTTAACTCTGAATTGATACTAATAGTTGAGCATTTATTAACAATCTAGGAATAATCTTGTTGTGATAACTCAGAAGATATCTTGTGAATTAATAGAAGTATGAAATTTAAGGGGATTAGCTAAATCATATTAAAAACTTACATGTAGATTCTCATTCAAAATTCAAAAGGTTTTACTTTTTAGCTCCATTTCTTTCCTGCTGTGCTGGTTTAAAATTATTTTAAATCAGGGCAACTTTAATTTTGAAGAGGAAAACACACAGGCAAGCTGAATAGGATTTACCTAAAATACATTAAAAATTCAACTTGAATTAACTTTTAATTCTCTTACTTTACCTTAAATGAGAGAAAAACATATTTGCAAGTTAAAAAAATGGTTTGTCATGAGAGGAACATAAAAATGGGAGACCTAGAAAACAAGGTCTATTCACAAAAAGTTATTTTTTACAAATGTCTATAAAATTTAGGAGAGTTTCTAATAAAACAAATTGCCTGGAAAATTCAACTATTCCCTAAAGAGTCATTGTGTTCAATTTGAAGACACCACTCAGCCATTACAGTATGAAACAGCTTTGCTTTAACTGAAAAACTCGGAGCAGTCTCCTCTAGGAAGTTATTTCCCACCTTTCATTAGTAAGACTTGACTGTGAGGGGCTCCTGCAAACAGCTGACAAGTGCCTTATTACAAATATTTTATTAAAAGTGCTTTTTTAATAAATAGCTTTCTGTATTGGCAGGGATTTTGAGTAATGTTAGAAAATGTTAGCTACAATTAAGTAGCTCACTAATAATCCAAAGCTGGAGAAAGTTATCAGAAGGATGTTAAAAAATATATCTCAGGATAGAAAAACAGGCATGTATGTTTAAAGACACTCCTAGGGGGGAAAAAGTATTATGGTGAGAATGTAATGTATTTATAGAGCTCAAAAGGGTGTGCTCTGTGAAGGTATTGATAGGCAGTTTGTCCTTTTTTCAAGTCTTATCTTCAGGGTAGCAGAGCTCAAATGTGCCAAACACTTCTGGTGTTCAACTCTGATTGCATCTGTGCAATTTTCTCTGAGATTTATGTCTGGTGCCAATGAAAGCAGTGGGCATTGTCTCACTATATTTAACATATTTGTTAGATTAACTGATAGCTTAAATGTTTTTATTCTTATCACATCTGCAGTGCCAAAACTTCACTGATCAACAAAAGGATGCTGGCTGGACAGATAGCAAAGTGACTGCTGTTCCAGGCAAGAAATGCAGGCTCAGAAATGTGACTACCACAGCCAGGGGAGAACAGAGCTCATGTGCTGCTGAAGTTGTACTCCTGGTATTGTATTATGATTTTTCTAAGGGTTCTTGGAATGCACCCTCTCACAGACATGCTTTGCTTCTTCATTTAGGAGAGACTGCAGAAAAGACAAAGGCATCTGGAGCAGGAAAGTCAGAATATGCAGTAATAGGGCTAAAATATTCACACTGTTACTTTTACTGGTGCCCTCTCAGTTACAATATCCTTGCAGAATATTTAATACCCCACTATTTGCATGTGCTCTACTACCCCAGCACACATCCAAGTTAACATAATGTAGCCACTGATCATGGATATAGGAAGTCAATTGTTGCTGTCTTTGTGTCACAATTTTTAATTCTAGAGGTAAGTAGCTGGTTTGCTTGAAGCTGGGCTTCTTTAGCCTTCTGATGTGTCTTGTGGGGTCTGGAGTTCTCAAGGCACACAGCTGGGTCCAAATAAATTATGCCTGCTGTTCACTAGTGCTCCTCTCTCTGATGCAAGTGGGTGCTCCAGAACATTGGACTGCTGGCCTTTCAGAAGAGGTAATTTACTCCTGAACTATGCTTGGTCATAAAAAACTTCCAGCATTGCATAGCATCACTATATGAATGCCCATCAGTAACCTCTGTGTGGGTGATTGAAGTGACCTTTATTGGTGTATTTACTGTATTGCACTTCCCAGTGTACTCTGGGACTTGATGAAATACTATGTTTAATCTCTAATTTCTGCTCTGAGAAGTGGGTTGTAAATGGTAGATATGGGAGAAAGAAACCAGCAATGTACCTTCCAACACACTTCAGTTCATCTAGTTTCATTTAATCAAGAGCCCTTTATCCCTACCATTTATCACTGGTTCATTTATTTTAACTGCTGTGGGAGAGAGGGGCTTGAGAGGTGGTTTAAAAGAGAAATAAATATAAATCTTAAAAATCAGCTCACTTGGAGACTGCCTGGAGGAAAAAGCAGTTACTGTGGTAGGAGATCAAGCCAAGACTTCCATCCCAGCCATCTTGGGGACAAAATCACTGGGATGAGAGGGACAAGGGAAACAGAGAAACACATAAGCTTAATCAGGAAGGATAAAATAAAGGCACTGAGTGTGAGAGAGTGAAAGAGAGGAAACTGTTAAACAGTTCATGGAACAGAACATCAGACAAGGGAAAGGACATTTTTCATTTTAGCTGCAAAACTGCAGTCTGATTTGAACAGAGACAACTGTTCTAACTTCTGGTTTAGCCATTGGAGAAAAAGTTTTTGCCTGGGTTTTTCCAGAGTTTGCACTACTCTTTTTGTGCTCAGGGTGACCAGGAATTTTCATTCTCTCTAGTATTTTAAATATTCCTTTCTATTTGTGTGAACCAAAGGAGTTTATGGACATTTAGCAGGTATCAATGTCACAGTGGCACAGAAGTAGAAGTTACCTGTGCCAACATCAGGCTTTGTGTGGCTGATACTGAGCTTCATGGCTGCATCCTTCTGTGCCCCAGCAGTGCTTCTCTCAAAACACCTAAGCAGGGTGGAGTATAAGTACAGAAAAGCCATGGTAACTTCAAATTTACTTCTCATTCAAGTTGAATGTCATTGTTTAGATTGTGTAGGTCTCCTTTATGTTCCTGCACAAGATGTACATTCTTAGCCTATTGATAAGCTTTGAAACCATATATATTTCACAATGCTCACAAAATCCATACAAAATAGACATCTTATAATGCCCAAATATGCTCATTTAAAAGTTGGTGGAGGAATTGTCCAGAATGTAGAATATCACGAGAAGATTTTGTACAGAGCAAATTTTTTAAATTAGGCTTTTGGTTTTTTGTTGTTGTTGTTTTGTTTTAAGTCTTTGAGAATAGGATTTGATGCTGATCTGCTGAAAGGCCTTATCCAGCAGTACTGCTGGCACTAAGTCACAGGGTAAACACAGCCTGGCAGTGCAAGCCACAATGGACCACAGCTTGAAAATTACTGGCCTAGCAGCCTGGGAGTGGGAGCTCTCTGAGCTTGCCTTTGAATCTCTTTTCTATTTCCTTTCTGAATTTCATCAGGAACAGTGTAAAAACCATCATTTCTGTTTCTTGATTTTGCCTGTGTAAAGGGAAAAGTGCAAGCACAGAAATACATTGCCTTTTTCCCCCCCATAAAGTCTTCATTCAGATGCTCATCAACCTAATTTTTCCTTCCTTCTTCCTCCTCTTTGCTCATGGGCTTTCAGCTCTCCTTTACCATATCCCCCTGCTTCTGTTAGCATTGCTCCTTTGTGCCTCATGTTGTTTCTCCTCTCAGCCTGGCCTGCTGATGTGCTGTCGTGCTGAGCAGAGGGGCTGGAGCAGGGAAGAGTCCTGCCAGCACTGGAAGAGGCAATGCTGTGCCTGCATTCAGTGCCACACATTTATGTTCACTGATTATCAAGAGGTGCTGGATCCAGCTGAGCCACTTCAGCTTGGTGTGACAGCAGATCAACAGAGCAAGGAGGGAGCCCTGGGCCCTGGCACACACTGACTCATGAGAGCATCCCACAGCAGACGTGGGCTTTCTTTCCTTCTGGCCAGCAGGGACTCCAGCTCTCTTGTGTCCGTCCAGTGAGGCTCCTTTGTAAGGATGTGTTTGTATGGCACTGCTTGTTCCACCTGGCAGCACACAGGAGACAGGGCTAAGGATTTGATCTCCTCTGTTAGTTCCTTGGATGCTGTCATGGGTTAGTATTGGCTAGATGTTAATGCACTTATGAATATGTTTTTTTCTTTAACAACTACTGTGGGATGTGATCAGGAACAGAGTAGAGCAGGCTTAACCTTTGAAAACAGAAAACAAAACTTTATTACATTACATAAGAACAGAGATAGAAAACTCTAAACACACACAAAAACAGAAACAAAAACTTCTTAGAACATTTTTTCTTTTCTTTCAGTTTTTATCTTTACACGTTACTTTCTATGGACTAAACCCTTAGGTTTTAAATTAAATAATCACTACTCAAAAAAACCTAATTTTCAGTTCAGCAAGGTAGAGAGCAGTCTCTTTTGCACTACAGACTGCTCTTCAGGAAACACAGGTTCACCTTTTATGTGTTTCCATGTCACTTGTAGCACTACCCGGAGAAGTTTGTTAAGAGATACTCTCTTTTTTGTCTATGTCTAGTGCTTTCACTACTGTCTATGAGTTAAAACTGCATATAGGGCTGTTATAAATGCCAAGTACAATATTCCAATTAAAATAATAATTTGGTTTATTAACACAAAATCGAACCACAGAATTTAGGTATCAGAAGATCAAATCACAGAATTTCGGTAAAAACCCACCAACAGCGAAACCTACTTGATGGTTTTACCTGGGAAAAGGCCAAGGGTGAACTCTGAGACACAGAGCCTGGCCGTCTGCTGTCTCCCCCGAGTTCACAAATTTGCCCGTTTTGGGGCCCAGTTTTTGTACCCTTTATTCTGCCCTTGGCAATATTTCCCCATATTTTCTATCGAGTCCCGGCTGGCTATTCACATTCATGGGTGTCTCCTGCGAGGCTTGAATAGAGTCCTTTTCCCCAGTCAAGGTGTTAATGTCCAGTTTTGGCCCTCGCTTCATGGTTGATTAATGGCCATAAAATGGCTGATGGCTTTTCCCAGCTTGGTGTAGGGCTCCTCAGGGTGTTGGTCGGCTGTGTTGATGGTCCTTCCCACGCCTTCTTTTGACAGAGCTTTGCTCCAGCTCTTTCCCCTTCTATTCCTGGACAGGATGATCTAGGGAGGTGCCTGCCTTTTGTCTCAGCAGGAGACTACGAGATACACAGGAGCTCATGGATACATTTCCCATCCACACACATACATAGTATATTACATTTTACAATTCATAACTATCCATAAAAACATGAATTTATTATTCCCATTTTTCACAGGGCTCTTTTAAAGATGCTTTTATGCTGAACTCTCTTCATCTTTCCCTTAGGGTTGAGGGTTTTTTCTCTGTGGGCAGAGAGCACTACTACACTTTCTTTCTCTTTTCTCTGTTTGCTCTACTAAGTCGAGCTAGCTACATCTACTATAAAATGCAGTTTATGTTCAAGAGAAACTCAAGTTCAGTCTATAGTTAAAATTATGCAAGAAAAGTCTAGCTTAAAAAGCTACTCTTCTTTATCTTTGCTCATGTGAGGTTCCTTTCATTTTCTTTTATCATCTCAGTCTCAAGCTGTTTCTCTCTCTTTTCTGAAGCTACTAGCCATGAGAAGCAATGTCTAGGAAAAGTTTCTTTCTGCCTCAAAAAGATTTAACAGTTTTTAGCTCTCCAGCAAGAGGCTGCAGGCTTAGGCACTCCCACGCAGCTGGGCACCTTCTCCCAGAGGAGGAAGGGGAAGAAGAGAAGACGAGACAGAAGGCAGCTCTACATCTTAAATGAAGCTAGCTCAGCTCTAGCTCTTGTCTACTCTCTTTTCCCCCCGTGGGGCTCTGGCTTACCTAAGCTTGACTACGTGGTTTTCTTCCCCACCCAACCTTGTGGCTGAGCGGGGGAGAAAGAAGCTGTGATGTTTCTCTGCTGAAGCTAAGATTTAAAAGAGGGCTGACTTCCTAGAGTCTCTGCTTTTAACTCCTTGTGTCTTCAGAGGCGTGTCTAAACTCCCTAGTAGCTAATTTAAGTGCCAGCATAAAACTTGACCACTGATTAGTTCACCCACAACCCCCTGGAAAAATTCACCTCCCCCTCTAACCACGACAAATGCTCTCCAAAACACATCTGGTGGGGCTCTTGGTTGAGAACATCAGCCTGCAGCAAGCATGCTCTGTCTTGCTGAAGGCTGGAGCGTTTCAGTGTCCTTTAAGGGGCTGCACCAGCTGCCGTGTCCCAGCTGGGAGACACAGGCTGGTTAAACTGCTGCAACCTTGCTTACATTTGGCTGTGGCTCTCCAGCCTTGACTGAGACGGTGGCTTGTATTTCCTCTTTCCATCAGCAGTTTGTGGCCACTAAGAGGGCACCAATTACTGTGGGGTTGGCTTCACTGTGCCATCACAGTCACCTGCAGGAGTGACAGTTCTATGCTGCACTTTTAGTCACTCCCATCATTTCTACCCCATTTGTATGACACATTAGCATCTTGATTTTTCCTTTTGTGTAACATGTATATTGTGGGTTTGCGTAACATGTATATTCCCTCCCTAAATTCAAAAGCAAGTGTTCTTTAGCCAAGTGAGATAGAATTTTCATTTGATTTTTTTGGATTATGTTAATACTTTCCCATAAAGGAAGTAATTTGTTGTAACTTACTGCTAAGGTTGGTTGATCTTTGAATGTTTACTGCCAGGCAGATGTACATAGTTTGTCCTGCAGCTGATGATGTTCCAAACCTTGTCTCAAATTTTCTGCAGACTACTGAGCTCTTCAAATTCCATGCTCGTCAGAATAACATTTTGGATTATAATCTATCAAATAATTTCCTGCTTTTGTGTTCTTTATATCATATTTTTTACTCTTCCATAGATAGCTTCAAACCTCTATAGAGAGGCATGTCCTTAGCCTCTGCATCCTTTCCACTATGATTACTTTTGCTGTGATTGATTCAAAGGCTTTTCACAAAGTCCATCTTTCAAGATGTGGGCATCTTTGACAGTAACTTCAAAGAAACAGTAGAAAAGTCAGATGACTGATACTGAATGGACATTTTTTTCTTTGAATTAGTCAATGGAAATTTTAAGCCTCCAAGTGTTCCAAAGGATTAGGAGAACTATGACAGAAATGTAAAAAATAGTATGAAGGAAAAATTGCAGGGTCTCTTTTCTTGCATGACAACTTCCTATTTCATCACAGAATCTGTTGTCTTTCAAAGTCCTGCCTAAATTTCCACTCTAAATCTAATCCAGTGGACTTTTATGGGCTAGGCATACAGATTAAGAACCATTGGTAGCACAAGGGGTTTGTCTTTTATTCTCACCTCAAATAATAGTACTGTTTGCTTTAGTGAATTCTTTTAGTGGCTGGTGAGGTGCCATTTTTATTTACAGGTGATTCTGTGAAACATTTTCTTGGTGCAACAGAGAGGTTCCAGTTTACGCCCAGGTGCCCCCTGACTCCCAGGCACACTGAGGGAAGCAGGAAGTCAGATCCCATGCTGCAAGGGCTGAAGAGTCTGAAGTGCCCAGCCCTGCCAGAGACTGAATGGGGCAGGAGCTGTTGGAGATGGAAAGAGTAAATAGACTTGGCTGGCAGTAAAGCCTAAATGCTTCTGAATCAATTGGACTCTCAAAGGGGCCAGTTCAGGGATCTCAATATCTGAGCTATGATGGGAGTGCATGAATGTGCACTTCTTCCAGGCACAATAATACAGTTTTCTTCTGGGGGTCGTTATCAGTGCCTGGAGAGAGGAAGGAAAGGTTCTTTGCTCTTGATGATCCTGCTCAGCATGGGATTTCCAGGTCACAGGTTCTCTGCAACCTCCCTTGTGTTCCCAGGAGAAGCCATTTACCCTTCCCATGGCTCCTGTTTTACCAGCAGTCATTTTTAAAAAACCTCTACAGCAAAATAAAAATGCTTGACCATTTATGTTCCTGTATTTTATTTTCTGCATGAATTTATGATCATCTTGATCTGTGCATATGTCTTATTGGGAATATAGGCATTACCTTGGGAGTTTGCTACCCTTGACCTGAAAGATCCCAAGTGTGTAGGCATGCTTTGAACTCTTTCCTCCAAATCATCTTCATTTTTGCACTCTCTCTGAGGGTACTGGAGGCTGTTCTTCACATGCCAAAGCCCTACACATAATGGCATTGAGCCAAAACCAAGTACTAAGCACTACTGTAATCTGGGCTTCAGGTATATCCACTTTTATGGATTGTAATTACTTCTTTATAAGTTCTTATCTCAGTTACTTTATTCAGAGTTACCTTGGTTTTGGGCTGCAAAAAAACTCTTCTGGAGGCTTTTCCAACAGATTCATCATGACCACACAAGTTTTTGTGCACTTTAATAGTTTTTCAGCTGTAATATTTTTCTTATGATGCTATGGTATTCTGATGTTGCATTTCTGTGATGCATACCTTTGTACATGTCCTTGTAGAGCCTTTTTCCCTTTCAGTATTGCTGATTTTTTTTCTATTTGTTTGGCTTGATTTTTACTTTTTTTTTTCCCTAGCACTACAAGCAGAAAATGGTGTCTATCTTATCTTCAGCTTGTGCTAATTTTTTTCTTCACATGCTGTGACTCTCTTTCTTCTAGAGCACTGATTTGTCATGGTAAATTATACATTGCTCAGTGTCATGTGGATTTCTGTGCTTTAAGTTGCATCCTTCACTATTTGCCTTACTCTAGCACCTTCCATCAAACACATTTCTTTCTTTTTCAAAAAGAAGAGTAGTAAATAGCCTTTGGCTATTCTCTTAGCTGCTTTGTTGTATACTCTACGGAATTTTTTGTAGTACTGTCTGTGCAAACTACTGTTTATTCAGGGTAGGATATGCTGAGGGATACCACAAATCAGTTCTGAAGGAGAAGTGGGCATTTGAGGAGCAGTGTTACAGTATCTTTTTGACTCTTCAGCCTGGCCATATTCCTCAGTTGCTCTCTGAGTGTTTGGTGGCATGATTGCTGTTATTTGGTGCGGTTTATTTTGTCTCTGGGCAGGTGAGCTGAGGGCTGCTGTGGCCTGATGCCACTAAAGCCTGGTGTGGTGGGACAGAGCTGCTCACAGGGCTGCTCTCTGCTCATTCTCAATGGAAATGAGAAGATTTGCTCCCCGTTCACTCAACACAACACAGCTCTTGTACCATGCTGTGTAAAGAAGTCCATATTGTGTTGAGCAAATGGGGAAAGAATCTTCTCATTCCCACTGAGATGAAATTGCCTGAGGGCAAATTTGCTGTTGGAAAGAATGGATGAGGCAGGAAATAATCTTGGTCTGGTTTTTCCATTGGAGTGTAGAAAATGCCCTTCTTTGGCAGGGAAGTCCACCTTTGCCAGGCCAAGGGAGGAACCCAGCCCATGTTTGCTGGTGAAGGCACTGGTGAGGGAGGCTCATAAAGAGCGTTGCTGTAGCCCTTGTGACACTGGGTTGGCTCTGGGTATGATCCCAGAAGATGTAGCAGATACCACTTCCAAAACCCTTGATGCTACAAGGGGCAGACAGGCTCCTGGTCCTTTCCTGCCCAGCCTCAAACTAGGGGAGGCAAAGGGCATGGGGAATAGGAGGCTGTGCCCATTTCAAAAGAGATGAAGCTTCACCCCCAAGAAAGCTGAGTTGCTGAAGACAGAACTGACATTATTGCTGAGTTACAGCAGCCCTTCACACCTCTCTCCACCTGTCCTCTGACAGCAAAATAGGGCGATTTTATACATGAAATAACTGAACAGATGAGCTAAGGAAAATAATTTTTTGTGGACTTCCTAGCTCCAGATTATAATTGCTGTCTTGTAACCAAGGAATTCTTGCAGTGACAGAGTGAGGAGTAGATAAATGCCAGGTAAATAGTATATACATGTCTCTAGTTTATCATAGTAGGACAAAACGTGAAGTAGGAGCTGCATATCAAAAAGCTGTAGTACCATGACAAAAAGTCTCCTACTTTGCTTTAGAGTGAGGGCATAAGCTTTGGTCCTAACTCTCAGAAGGGGGTGCTGTTACCTCATCTGATTTCTTTGTATTTTATAAGTACATCTATATGGATTGTATGCATATATATGTATGTATATGTAACACCACAGTAGTTTTAAAAACAGGCTAAAACATTTATTTCACTTTGCCCGCTGCTTTAGTGCATGGTTTTTATGAAAATTATCACAAAGTTGCTACTTTTTTTTTGTTTTAATTACTCACTAGTGCAGCATGCAAAAAAAATTCAGCTGTATGGGGTTCTTTCAAAAAGTATGGAAAACCCTGAAAATGGAAAACCAGTGTAACAAAAGGAAGAAATAGCAGGGAAAAAACCTGTTGTCTTTGTTTTATATTGCACAGTGCACAGAAAAATTTACTGTCTTGTGCAAGAAGTGAGAACAACATATTCATACTAAGTGTGTACGAAAAACACTGAGTTGAAATCAGCGTATTGTACTATGCAAAAATATGATGGTTTAGATTATGAAATCAGATAATTTTAAAAGTCTGGATATTGTTTTAGTATTTCCACTAATTTTTATCTCTTGACATTCATTGTTTGGACATTGAAATACTCTTGTTTATTTCTTGTCTTGTTTGAACATTTATATATTTAAAATGCACCTCTAAATTAAGAAACAATAGTTGCATATATCTGTCTTGGACACACTGCTGATGAATGTGACTGACTTTCTTTCTTCATGCCCCTGTTAACTCTTGGAGACACATCACACTTCTTCCCTACCAAAGCCTTGCTTTGGAAAATGCAACCTGGTTCTTTAGCCTCTCTCTCTTTGGGCAAGAAAGAGTTCATGTGCCCAATATATCAGTTAGACTGGGGACAGCAAGCAGTGGAAGCTGTGCAAGCAAAGGATCCTGCTGAATCTGCAAGTTTTCCCCAGCACTGTTGGCAGACTCCCTGGTATTCCTGAGCATCCATGAGGGAAGCTGGCACAACTGGGTTATGGTCTCCAGCTGGATCTTTGGAGAACAGCCTTGCCCTCAAATTGCTGGTTTGCAGGGCTTTGAACACTTACATGACCAGGTCACCATGCTGACTTAGAGACCAAGCAAATATGGCCCTAGCATTAACTGATAATAATTAAGTGCCATAATCTGTGAGTCTGCAATTAGCAGCAAAAATTCTCTTTATTTGGGATTACAGCCATAGCCATGTTCTGGGTTTAATGGGTGAACATAAGTCCTCCTAAACATTCTACAGTGTGGAGCATGACTTCCCACAGACGTCTGCAATCCAGACTTCCTGCAAAACCCAACCACTGGTTTCAGTGGTTCTTAGAAAAGGAGAAGTTTCAGAATGATCCCTATTTTGCATAGCGACCTCCCTTGGCATATATTTGGCTAGTGTGTCTGAAATGCTGTAAAAACAAAATTCTCATTGCCATGAGGATTGTTCCTTCTAGGTTTCTTCTGCCCTATCATCTCTATTGTGATAATGTCATGGAAATGCTTACATAGAAAGAGGTTTAAAGGTAGTGTTAAAATTACATCAAGACAATAATCTTGCCTATTATTCCTCACTTATCTGAAGATCAGTAGAATTTGGATGCAGAAGAAATTGAATATGGAACTTCACAAGAACAATAACATCTTCTTGTAAATATTTCCCAAATCTTAATTTTGTAGGTCTATGAATTTTTTATCCTCAACCAGGAATAAGGTCCCAGTTGTAGATATCTACTATAGGGTGAGATGCCTCTGGATTTGCACATTTCCTTTCAATATTCTAATTCCAGACATTCATTTTAAATGTTAAAACAGATGAATTCTACTGCACCTAAGACCTCTGTGAAGAGAGTCTGGCAAGTTTCAAGTGATTTTAAGAAGTGTCTTAGTCTGGTCCCAAAGAGCTGGCTAGCATGACATTATCTACTCCATATCTTCATGTCTGGGATGGGCCTGGGATTCTGGCCATTCCTAAAAATGCACAGGATGAACATGAAATTACCTTCTTCAAGGACAAAGTGTCTAGAGATAATCAAAGGTGGGTTTCACTTCACAAATTCCTTGAATCTCTCCCTGTGGAGGAAAGTGGGGTTTTAAGGAGCTGAGTAAGAGAAACCTGTTGTGCATTTAGAATGGTTGCAAGATGATTGACAGGGAATGAAGAGTAACTGTTTAATTTCCGAGACTTATTTTACTTTGGGTATACATATATATATTCTGAAATACAGTGACCGTATTTTTTAGGGTCTAACTTAAAAATCATCCTGTGGTGCCTGTAATAATCTCATCTGGAATTGTCCAGTATTAAGATTTATATGTTTAGTTCTAGACTACAGTGATCATGTTTGCACTATGTTTTTGTTAGCAACTTCTAAGTATAGAATTTAAAATCCTTGGGTATAGTTTAGAAAATTTGCTTGTTCGTTGTCTGAAGGATTCACTCCATCTTGCATAGCAGTAAACAGTTGTCCATGGGAGGAGTTTTAGGGCTGGATGGGCTGGATGTTACAAGCTCCTGTAGGCACTGCTGGCTGGGTAATCATCAACCTTGGAGCACAGCATGTGTGCTCCTCTGTCTTGTGCTTTATGGCGTGATGTGAAATTTCACTTTCTGTTCTCATGTCTGAGACCTAAACACTTGCTTCTGAACCCAGGACCTAGCTGAAGATGAGCCCTGCTCCTGCACAAAGGCCCCCAGGGATGCTGGGCCAGGCCAGGCCTCTTGAAAGAGCAGACTTCTGGAGTGTTTCTTGCTGGGGAACATGTATTTTATACTTGTGTGGTCCAAAAAGCATGAGGTGCAGTCATCTATGTGTGTATAAACAGCAGCCTTCTCTGTCTGGTTATCAAGGTACAAGCAAGCATGCTAAGATGAGACTTTATGCTGATGAGATATGGTGAATTAATAAAGAGGTTGTGATAAAATCAGTGTGAAGCAAAATGTGCATCCTGCCTTTTGGTAATGCCAGCACAGTACACAGTAGTTGCTCATCTTGCACATTTCACCACTAACAGCATTGAAGAATACAGGAAGAAAACCTTGCTGAAGGCTCAGATTGCTTAGGTGGGTGTCAGGAAAAGAGGATGAGTCCATGTTGGAAAGGACTGACACAAACCTACTAGGTACCTGAGTGCAAAATGTCAGTGCCTTCTTATTGCTTTTGTCACTTCTTGTAGTTATGCTATAGAATTCTCAGGTGTAATCACCCTGGTGTTCTGCTGCAGGCCACAAAACTCAGTGCATAAACCTGGGACAGCATCTCTTTTTAGCTGCAGCACCTATTTGTACTTCTCCTCTTGGCTCTGGCTGCAGCTCACATTGCTGTGTGCATGTATCACATATCAGATGGGAAAATCAGGCCCTTCATGTCCGACGCTTCTTTACAGCGGGGCTGAGCTCTCCAGTATCCTCAGATAAGATTGTGCTATAGAACAGGCCCTGAAACACAGTGTGAAGTGATTTCAGATACCTTCCAGCATCTTACCAGCATATAAATAGTTAGCTGCCATTGGAAACCTTAAGCTACAGACAATGGGAGATGGTAACCTCTTGTGCACAGGATTTAAAACTATAGGATCATTGACCTTGAATCGTGCATGTAGCCTGGGAAATCTAGAGTTAAGCAGCTTGCAAAGCCATAAAAGCCAGCCACCAGTCTGAAGAATAGAAGCCTTCTTCTAGTTTTCCTGCTGATATTCACTGTTGTTTCAATCAAAGTACAGGTAGTACTTGAAGAATGACAGATCTTGTGAGCTTTATATACCAGTAAAATGAGATTATGCTCCACGACCCTGCTGCATTTGACTTTTACATTAAAGAATATGATTCAGGAATTAATTTGAAAATCAAAAAAAAATAAATTAAAAGATTTTTATTGTAATTGCTGTTTTTGAATTAATTGCACATCATAACTGACTCACAGGAAAGTGAGAATCATAATGAAGAAAATCAGAAATAAAAAGGGACTCACAATCTTAATGTGTATCAGTACTGAAAAAATTATGAAAAATATAATGAAAAGCATAGAAAACTATATTTTTCTTACTAGCTTTATTCTTATAATATCACATTTTAAAAATACAATTTTAGAAAAAAATGAACTATGGCTTTTTGCAGTGATAGGCGACAGGTCAGAAAAGCGTTTCAGAATAATTTTACACCTTTTAACCTTAAAAAATACTTTGCTGACAATTGAGAAAGGGCCTTAAAAGAAGCGCTGATAGGCATTCTCACAGCAGGGTTGCCATGTCCCATCACATAGCAGAGGGTTTCTGCATAATGTATCCTGTAATAAGAAGTGTACTGCAAATCACCGGGCTTGAGTAGCAGTTTTAAGAAAGTAATCCTTGGCATGAACTGCTATTAGTGATGACACTGAAAGTTTGTTACGTAAAACTCTTCAGAAGACACAAAGAAGGTAAACTGTTTAAAATTTTGATTCCAGCCTTGAAAGAACTACTTTGTCATAGAAATTTGTCTGCATTTTAATATATATTTAGTGTGCTCTGTTTTTTTTTCCCCATTTTTGCTTATGCTTGGACAGACTCGTTAAATGGAAACTGCAGAGTTTTGTTAAATGAATGTCGGTTTTCTCTCATTCCATGCCACAAATGGTAATTGTTCCAAAAGCATCTTAATAATTACTGGTGTTAATTATGAATGTTAATACAGTCAATGATCATTCAGAGCCCCCGCATTGCAAACCCTTTATAAATGAAGTAAAAATTAAAAAAAAAAAAAAAAAAAGTTTAAAATTCCAGTGTAACAAAGACTGAATCAGTCCATCAAAGCACAGCAAGCTATATCCATGTTTTAATGGCTAGACTAATCAAAATGGGATATGAATCTACAAGAAACCTTCTTGTTGAAATTAATTTTGTATTTGTCTGGAAATGTAAATAAAAGAAAACGTGAAGGGGCCATTTCCAGGCAAGTTCTTTTCAGTGTTAATGATGCAAATCACTGAAGTTTCTCAGTCCCTGGGGAATCTTTTTGTCTTTCTCATTTCCATAAGAATGATTTTTAGGTGATTAAAATAAAAATCTAATGAAAAAAAATTCTTTATACTTTTCTCACAATACAGTTTAGTAGATATCTGGGAAAAAAAAAAAAAACAAACCGAGCTGGAATTGACTTTAGAACTATAATAAACCTTCCTAGGAGAGTATTGGTCACAAAATGGTTTTGTATTTCTAATGGAGACATTTTTGGTTGTCTTTAGAAGTATTTGATAGAAGTTGCAGTCATCTGAAAGCTTGATGTTTCAATGTAACTCCAGAATTTTCTCAGCAGCTAGCTAGGGGTAATGAAACGTTTCATTGTGTTGTTTTCTAAGTGAGCAGTATGAGAAACAGGCAGAGACATAATAATTAAAATTTTGGCTTTCTTTATTTTTGGCAAATATTTTTGTTCAGAGCTAGATTCTTCCTGAAGATTGAGGACTGGATTGATAGTGAAATATTGGAGAAGCATTGATCATTTTAATCTGCTTTTAATCCCATCCTTCCTCCAGAAAGAAGCTACCTGAGTGACTTAACAAAAAGCTGCTATTAAATCATGGCTTTGCTATAAGGCAAGACATACCCCACAGTGGTTCAAGATTGGCTTTACTTTCCCTCTTTTTCCAGGGGACAGGAAATGGTAAAAATGGAGATCAGCACAGTCCATGTTAGCCCCATATCCAATACAGATAACTTGTCTCTCCCTCCCATGGCAGAGTGTAGGGGAAGGACTAAACAATGCCCACTGTCCTGACCCAGTGTGCACAGAGAGCAGCAATGTCCTTGCACACACAGGAACACGTGTGTGCACATAAAAACGCACATGTGCATGTGCACACCTCCTGTGCAACAGGACCAGGGACACGGAGAGCACTGGCCCTGCTGATGCCTCCCAGCAGGCAGCACAGCACAGGGCAGGTGGCAGGAATAACCCTGGGGGCAGCTCAAAGCAGGAGCTGCTGCTGGGCTGCACATCCAGGAGCAGAGAAGATGGCACAAAAGGGAGAATGTTCTTATTTCCAGTCAGTGCTCAGCCAACGAGTGTGTCCCCAGTGTTCACTAGCTGTTATAAACTGCCCAGGCCCAAGCAAAGAAGCAAGGCAGTGTCTTTGGTGTGCACAGACAGGGTCTCCAGTGAGAGAAGAGCAGGGATGCAGGAGGTTGCTTTGGCACAGGCAGGAATCCCCGTTGTGGATTGTGGGCTGCATGAGGATGCTGCACGCAGGAGACACAGCAAGGAACCAAATCTCTGTGCTAGCCCCAACCTCTTGTAGAATAGGGAGAGTGAACAGGGAGCTGCAGCCCTCCAGGAAATTCACATAGAAATGGAGTTGGAGATTACTGAATTGAGACAGAATTGCTTCCCACTGGGTTTTCTCTTCAGCTGCTAATGAGCCACCAAGGAGAATCAAGTTATTCCTAGGACTGCTTGGGTTGTGGAAGAATGAACAGAACTCTTGGGCTGGACATGGGATCAGATGGTACAGGGGACAACTGTTTGGGTAAAATACACTGGTGTCTGATGCCTCCATGACTCTGGGGAGTGATCTCCTTCTTAATCTCTCTCCACAGCTCCTGGCTGAAGACTTCTCTCCTGCTCCAAACTTCCTCAGCCCTGAAGAGGGTCTCCCCCATATCCAAAGGCAGAGACTTATGAAATGTTCCTGGCTGTGGTGGTCAGAGGATGCTCAAGCTCCATTATTCAACAGACAGTAGTCAAGAGCCACAAAACCTCAAATAGGGTCTAAAATCTTAAAATGAACAAAACTAGAATTAATTCTTTAAAATCCGTTTTAAACAACAGTACTTGGAAGTACGTTTCAGCATACAATTATTTGCTATCTGACACTAATATTAAAAAAGTGATTGCTTTCAAGCTATTCTCCAGACCCTAAGATATGTATTTTCTTATTTCCTTAACATGGAGAGAATATAAAAGCCCAAACTTTAAGAAGAAATACACTACACTTCATGAAATCATGATTTATGACAACATGACCACTCCATAAGTTTAATACTATTCTTCCTCCTTCTGTTTGGGTGAGGCGAGGAACAAATTCCAGGAAAGCTCTTTGAAGTCTTTAAGGGAAGAAACGCCTTTCCATCTGTCACTCCTCCTCACAGTGGGGTCCTGAGCCTTGTGCCTTGTCCCTACATCTGCACAGACCCCTAAAGAGCACACACTACATGCCATAACCAGCAAGGTGAGAGGGAGGGTCAGAGTGAAATGCTCCTCAAGGCACCTTCCCCTGCAGTCAGCCCTGCCTGCCTGTGCACCGTCTTTTGCTCACCCTCCTCATCATGGGAGACTAAAATATTTCTTCTGAAAAAAATAAATACACACAGTTTTAAAAGTAGGATATGGCCAGTGTTTTATATAATCCTTTACAGACACTCACTGTCCAGTGTGTTTGCCTGAGGTTTATGAGGCTCTGGTGCCCCCACTTTGTGGAAAGATGTTTTCTCCTATTCCCAGAGTGTGTTTGCTGCCTGGCTAGGAGCTTGCTGGAGCATTACCACAGAACATCCAGTCATTTGCTTTCAGTGGCATGCCAAAGAGAAGGAACATGACCCTGTAGCCTAAGGACTGAGTGCAGATACTTGGGATTTTCTTATGTTTCAAAGAAAGATCTGAGAGGTAAAATCAGCCTTGTCCTCCCCATCCCTTCTGAGCACATGGAACTATGGAGATTGGGTACCCCTCTAGTGAGACATGAGTTTGATTTCTCTCAGACAAAGATAGCACCTAAATCTGCAGTTTCCTAAGGAAACAGAAGAGCACTGTGGATACTGGACAGGCACTACATATTACAGGGACCCTCGTCTGGCCAATCAGGTAGACAACTTGGTCAGTTGGCCAAGACCTTTGCTGGTTGCAATCTGAACTTTTCTTCCCTGGGCTTGGAGGGTGTTATCTGGAAGAGGATGTAACTGGTGGCTTGTGAGTGTCCCATTTGGTCCAGGCCTCCCTGTGCCTGTTGCCAAGAGACACTGTGCAATGTGCATCCTGCAGCCCTCCCCTCACCAGTTAGGTACAACTCCAGTGTGCTCTCTTCTTTGTCCTCAAAATGTGGCGTTATGGATTGCAGCCTTGTAGATGCCAGGCAGGGATGGGCCTGCTTTGGGAAGCAGGTCCAGCAGACCTGCAGAAACTGTAACTGGATCCCACACAGCTGACATGAACTGATGTGGAAATGCTGTCAGCTCATCTAGTCAGAAACCTGTTTGAGGCTGTGCCAGCGGCACACTCCACTGACTGCTCCCAGCCGGCGCCCGCCGCCGCTTGGGGCTGGAGACAGGACTGCTGCTCCCAAAGACCTGGGAGCTGCTCCCTTCCCTTGGCAATGACTTCTGCAGTCCTGTGGTGTGTGCTGGGGCTGGCTGGGGCTAAACAGGGTGATGTCAAGCTGGGCTGAGCTTTCCAGTCAGATGCTGTGTGAGTACATGTTACTCAAGAGACGAAGAGACTCGTGGTGTCTGCCCTCTCCATTCCCTGGGCCATTCATTCATTTATTTGTTCTAGTTTTACAGGAAATATCTCTGCATCTTTAAGAGGTTCTTTGTCTCGTGAGCCATGGAAAAGGCAAAGTGAGATCCTATAAGAAAAGAGAGCTGCCTGCAAGGCACACTTCTCTTCTCTTACCCTCTTCTCCAAGACTGGATCAAGAATCTCCTCATGTGAATCCCAGGAGTATCTGCAATGTTAAAGGAGGGATTGTTTTCCAGACCACTCCATTTGGAACAGAAAAACAAGTGGTCTGGCATCTTTTAGAGCAGAATGGAAGAATCCTGCAAACAGTAATGTTTCCCTGGGGCTAGACAGCCTCCAAGCAGGAATTACAGTTATGAATTTAGACATCTTAAAATGCCTTTATGATGTTTCAGGGGCCTAAATCCCACCTGACTCTGTTGGGGTATGTTAAGAAGGGTATGTCTCCTCTCCCACTTGAGGAGAACTTCAAGGCACAGAGATAGTGAATTCTTACCAGAATTTATAATATCCCAAGAATGAAATTGAAATTGCTCACCCAGTGAAATGGGTGATGTCATGAAAATCAACTCAGTGAAATAGGTTTTAGTGATCCTCTTATGGTGTTGAGAAGATCCTCTGTAAGTTTTCTGGAGCCATCCTTTCTGGATGAATCTTGCACATGTTATATCCCTCAGAGAAGTGATACAAGATGGGATAGCTCTGATGCAGGTGCAATAGGAGAGCTTTGAAAGTGTTAGAAAAGTACATTCGGAAGTGAGAACTTTCTTCACTGCGAGGGCAAATCAGTCAGCATGACGAATCCTGTTACAATTAATTAGTGCATTCATTGGGAAGGACTATAAAAAGTCTAGCTAGTTATCCTAGAAGATAGGTTGAAGCCAACACTAAATTTACATTTCATTTACTAAATTTACATTTCAGTAAGGACAAAATTTATCCCAGAGGACGTGAACAGGAAGATCAGTCTGTTTCACATTTGTAGAAAAATGTAGCTCTGTTGCCGTCTCACTGCTCTCAGGTATTCCCCAAAAGAGGAATTCTCAAGAGAAAGTCCCTGTTATTTGTGTTTGTCTCCAATATTGCCCTACCACAGTTTTTCATGGAGGAGACTGGAAATGCATCATACTTTTGCAAAGGTGCTAATGAGCAGCTTTGACGTACTTCCCAAGGCAAAATGTAGCCACTGAATAAGCTGTGTGTTATGGTGGGGATGGTTTTGTTCTAGCAATTCAGGTTTAAAGCTCCAAAGAAACCTTCCTGCATTACTGATGCGTTTCACTTTGGGGTTTTTTTTTTGTCATGGAGAGTGACATCTCAAACCGCACAGCCCAACTCCTAAAAAATTCACCCACCTCCCAGTCTTAAAATCCACGCTTGCCTTAGGTCCACGGCTTATGAAAAAGTTGTCCTGGGAAAGATATCTCCCCCCCTCCTCCTCCTCCACCCTGCAGCAGGACCCATTGTCTGCCGGCGGCAAGGCATAAAGGAGTTAACGAAGGAGCCGGCGAGGAGGTATGACGGGGTGATGTCAGAATATTTCCAGCGAAAGAATGTGTTGGGGGCGCTGGCCGGGCCGGGCTGGGGCTGGCGGCCCCCGGCCCCACCCCGACATTCTTCTTGTCCGGTTCCCACAGGCGGAGAGTGGCACGGGGGGTCAGAGTGGACGAGCACAAAGAGAGACCCCCTGCTGCCGGGGCCATCGTGCTGGGCTGTCACTGCTACTAATTCATGACTTCACCTTTAATCTCGCTGATCCATTATAGGTTAAAAAGAGACNGAGAAAGAAATAACCCCGGCTAAAGTTTGTACAATTGGGACCATCTGCTAAAAATAGATTTTGTGGCATTTGTTTGTCCTTTCCCTTCACTATGACAATATCTATTTTAAGAGGGAAACTGGTAACTGCAGCTAAATCAGAATTTTAGCACACAGGGTCAGAGCAAAAGGGAATGGGGAAGAGAGGGAAGACCGGGGGGAGAAAGAGTAAGATTTTAGGGGCTGCACAGTGGAAAGGATGGGAAGCATTCAAATAGCTTAGTGCTGTTTCAGAACATGTTTGGTGAGGTCACCATGAGGAAATGACTAAGAAATTTATGAAATGCTGATGTCAAAGGTAAGCTGATCAAATCAATATTGATTCAGCAGAATAATAACTATATGTGTGTGGCACTTACAGCACGTTTATAATGACAAATGATGAATTTTCAGAAATCATTAGACCTACTGTGCTGTAAGCTGTAGATGAAGTCTCGAGAAGTAATTCCACTGCTTTTGTTAGTTGCACAATCACGTTCAATTTGTCCCTTAATGAAGATTTTTATGCTGTTACTTCAAGCAACTAAAGCATGTATTTTCAGTGAACTTCAGAAAGTAAGCAAAATGGAAAGAAAAATGTGGAGTTTCTAAAAAAAAAGAAAGCAGTGGAGGAATGATGTTTTGCCATACACCTGGAAAAATAATTATTTTTACACATATGGCAAAGAATTCTACATTCTTGCATTTTGTGGTTTTGTTCTACATCAGCAAGGATGCTGTAGGTACCTGTGTATAATGCTGGTTCAGGAGCTTAGGGCATTGCTCCTTTTTGTTTCCTCTAACTGATGCTCTTTGACAAAACCTTTCAATTCCCAAAGCAGTTATACCAAGTCCATCAAACTAGTCCATCACTCCTATTGTCCTGATTGTATCAGAAAACATTGAAGCTCAAGAGGTTTATTTTCTGGATTCTCCCTGTCTTTTGCCCTTGAACTGCTGGAGCTGCATCCTGTAGAATTTGGCAATGTAAGTATGTAGTTTTTTACTGCCAGAAGTGCAGAATTTTTTGCATCTGCTCTAACACCCTGTTCCTTCTTCTTTCCCTCCCAGCAGAGGAACTCTGGGAGTTATTGGTATCCTGGTTGCCCCACTGCCATGAGGTGAGGGTGGACCGTGGGGAAGTTTATCATGAGGATGCAAATAAATTTGCAAAGATTTTTAGGTTTCTGGGATTCAAGTCTGTGAAGGAGATCAGCTGCTGCTGTCTGTTGTGGGAAGGTATAAGAGCAAATGGGGACTTCTCACATGAGCCATTGTCAGTTAAAGTCAGTGATGAAAGTCCTATTGAGAAGAGCCTCGATCAAATCAAAACCTGTTTTCCTAAGAGTGACATTGCCTGGAAATGGAGGCAGATTGAGGTCCGTAGCTGGCCAGTGCTTTGGACACATTCTGCTTACTTTAGTCACACAAAATGACGTATTGATGCAAGTTTCCAGGATCCAAACAGGCAGCCCTTTCATAGGCAAAAGCTCTAATGAAGTCACTGGCACGCAGCCTTCGCTGGCCTAAGGCCTGCGGCTATTTCCCCAGTCAATACACCGGACCTAATCTTATACCCCTTGAGCATCAAACTCCATGTGTATTTTCTGCAAGTATTTGTTCTCTTTCTGCAGAAGTGCAAGATTTGTGAGCTGTAGAGTGCGGTGTCAGTGAGCAGCTGCTTCTCCTTCAGCATGAGTTGTTCAGCACACAGACTTCATTGGCTACTGGCTGGACAAAACCACACTGCAAAGCTGAGGCAAGGAACACCGAGGAGCTGGGCTGCCAAATACAAACCTCCTGGTTTAGTTTGTAAGTGTCTGGAAACTGAACAAAACAAAATTATTAAAGCAAAAGAAAATTTTAACAGGCGTCAGCAAATATTAAGAAAATATATATGTTTACCTGGTAGACTGACTACTTCTAGTTTAGTGGAACGTGTTAAATCCTCTGGTTAAGTCAAATGCAATCAGCAGAGCTGAATAACAACGAGTTAAGAGTTACCTTGCAAAATGGATTTCATTAGTTCTTTGTAAGCTTAGTTCTTCTGGTTTCTGGTCAGTTGGCTAGAATTATTTTTCCCATTCCTAAGAGTGTAAGAAATATAGATTGGAATGGCAGCTTCATATATTACCTTGGTTACAAAGTGTCATAAAGGACTAAATTAAAATGATAAAAATCATAACAATGTTTCTGTAAGGATGCTTTGATTTAGGCAAGGAATTGGTATTTGTTCTTTCTTTCTGGAATTTTTGATTAAAGTGTTTCCCATGAGCAAGTGTTATAATGCAATGCCCAGGCATAAAGATAAAAAGCATCTTTTAGAACTGAAAAATTAGTACCTCTTCCACATGTCTCAGAAAATTATAGAATTAATAAAATCTACTCAGATACTTTCTTTTCTTATAAGTTTTGTACATCCTGTGCAATGCACCTGTAGGCGGGTGGCCAGAAGGGGTGAAGAAAGCAGCTTCTGTGTGTTTTGGACGGATTAGGGCTGAACTGCTGAACTGGATGACAACAACTTGGCCTGTAAGTAAAAGAGCAGGGCATGAAGGTGATCCAGACTACCAATTAATTGTGAGTCCTCCCTCTTGCCACATCCCTGTCACTTGGTAGGATAAGTGCTTGCAGTTCATGTAAAACAACCCTGAAAGGCTCTGCCTCTAGATATGCTAGATTTTATCTAAGCCCACAAGCAGGTTCTCAGCTCAAATATATCTGAAAATATGGGCCTTAGATATTTAGCTTTCTCTGGAAAGCTGATTTCCTTTGACAACCTACATCCATGTTGTTATCATGCTTGGTGTGCTATAAATACATCCATGATCTTTGATGCCAATCATCTAATACCAGGTCCTTATCACAACAAGCTCACACACCTCACAGTGTGCTCAAGGAGTTATCTTTCTATCTCCTTTTTAAAGATGAAACTAATCCATTGTAAGCTCCATAACAAGGAGCCACTCTCAGGGTGAAAGTATAAGTGCGGTTTTTAAATGGCGTTGTATTTGTCTCATGATGCTTGCCATTAAAGACACAGGTATGAAAAGATGCTCTCTGTTCTTATGCAGCACTGCTGTGGAGATAGAGTACAGTTTTCCTTGTGCTTGCCAAAGGAGTTGTGAATGGTTTAATTAAATATATTATTTTCCTAAGGCTTTTTCTTTTTTAAAGTCAAGCGTCCTACTGAAGACACAGAACATTCATACACACAAATCTGTGCATCCTGCTGGCAGTAAGAGCTTTTGCACAAACATCTGATTGCAGAGTCAGAATTCAACAAAGCAAGAAGAAACAGGCTCAAGAGCAACTACCTAAACACACGCAGTAGCACAGAGAGCGGGAAGCGGAACTGAGAGAACAATAATTGAAGAAACAATGAAAAGGTCAAGCACTTATTCAGGATTCCTAAGTACAAATGTTGCAGTTCAAGCAGTGCAGGTGAAAAATGAAATCCTGTCTCTTCACAATTTTTTCTTTTTTGTCTCCATATCTCTTTTTTCCAGCTCATGAATACCACTGAAGAAATTCTTGGTTATAGTGGAAAAACCCAAATATGAGATGCAAAGAGTATATGGGGCCATCAAAACAGAACAAAGCCCCATTTTTGTGGCTGTCTTCAGGAAAATGCACTGAATTAGAAGAGAGATACATTTTTGTGCAAATGATGTTGGAACATTTGATGCAGAGACATGATCTTCCATCAATCATTTCCACATAGAGCTGATTCAGTCAGAAATGTGTGGATGGCAGAACCCTCATTTGCTGTGCAAGTGAGCTGGGGCACTCAGCACACATGATGATCATGATTCTCCAAGCTCCAGAGTTTTCAGAGCATCTAGAGCAGAGTATTCCCTGACTGTGGGTAGCTCATAGGTGGCCCATGTGTCCATACACATACTGAGGCTGGGTGGGGGCAGAGGACAGGTGTGCCCACATTTAGGTGAGGAGTTGTTGTGGAAAATGGAAGAAGGAAATTGTCATCTCAGGGGTTGTGAAGTCTAATACTACTTGAGCAACTTTTACAGCCATCAGACCAAGCTCTCTTGAAAAGGATGAAAGCAAGCCAACATGGCACATTGAAACTCCCATATGAGGTACCTTCAGGGATTCCCATCTGCAGGAGTGTACCCCATCATTACTCCTTACTCAGGAAAATTTATGTCCTTTTCTCCAATATTCTTCAGTGCCGTTTACATTCCTGATTTTCTCCATCTTCTTGCTGCAGTGCATATCTTTCTTCAAGCTCTAAAATAAGCATAGCAGTGGTGCAGTGTCAGACAACCCTTGAAGAAAAAGGAAGGGATGGATCTGACAACTCCATGAACCTGCAAGTCACTCACACTTGGAATCCTCCTAGGTCTTGCTGGTTGCAGTAGGTGACTGGGCTACAGAAGCTGGTTTACCCAGAACTGACAAGACAGCAATTGGGGGAACCACAGCTTTGAAAAACAAGTGTGATTACACAGTAGCCTAATTTCTATTCAAATATAATCCCAATCTGCTCCTGCATTTCTCTGACAACATGCAGGGGTAACAAAATATTTTAATTTGATTTAAAAAAAAGCAAGCTGAAGTAAACAAACTTTCAAATTAATACCTGTATTAACTGCATTGCAACTAATACAGTTACATCAGGGCTTCCTTTGGGTCAATATTTTCTTTTGCCTGAAGGCCAAACAGGTATTTAAGCATCATAATAACCAAAGACCAAATACAAGCACCAGGCTGACATGTCATCCATTTCCCACCCCCTCCAGATTGTTTCTGTCTGTCTCATGCTCTTCAAATGGCAATGCAAAGCCCATATGCTATGGTGTCAGGGAAAAATTCCCAACACAGCATCTGGCTGCATGGCAGATCCCGAGGCAGTTGGTGTGTCAGCTTTGGAGCTGCCTCTGCTTTTGTCATGTACGAGGGGTTGGTGATGGGACTGCCTTGTCACCCCACAAACCACTTTGGATTCCAAGGAATCACCAGGTTTGTGTTTGTCAATAAGTTTCTGCTTAAACCTCTCATGGGATCTCTATAAAAGGCACCTTTTATGGCAAAATAATGGGAATTTCTTAATGCCAATGCGAGTGTATTCAGCAGAAATATGGGGGGTTTAGTTTAAAGTGGATCACGGCCTGGTACATACAGGTCACTGTGTACTAGGATTTCTTTCTCAGAAAACTCTTGAATGCTCTTTGAAAAGTTTTTTTTTTCTTTTTTTTCTTTTACTCACGAGTGGAAGCCACTTCTGGATGAATAGGATCCATAATGCCCGGAGATATTTGAGATCAAGCATATGGTCCATTGAATATGCATGGAAACGGGGTGGGAGGGAATTGGTGTGCAGCACTGGGGAAAGTGTGTCTGAAAGTTAAGCAAAGCAGAGTTTGGGGGCAACCTTTCTGCCCATTTGGGGAACCATCACTTTCTGTTTCCTCTGATATACTAGTTACTAGCTAGCAATTTGTGGTCAGAAGCATAGATGGGGGATTGAGCACTCAAAGGTTTGGTCGTGGCTTGTGTTAGACAGAAAAATACCATTTCACTTGTGGTTTCCTGCAAAATGCTTGCTTTTGCAACCAAAACATCGAACAATAATATCTGAAGTTATTCAGAAGTACATAAAGATAAGAAACTTATTTAACTGACAAATGACCAATTCTTTGCTAGGAGAGAGTCTCAAATGACTCTTCTCCACATTTAAATGAAAAAAGTGCTTGCAGATTACACATTCTGGTAAGTTTTCCTTACCAGTGGAGAGAGAGAAAAGGAGACAGGACTGAATAGGAGCGATTGGGCATGAAGTGGTAACTATGAGGTCCTGGAGGCAGGAGAACAAGAGAGGGAAGGAAAAAAAAAGACAAGAGACCCAGAAGAAAGGCAAGGGGGAGGAGGGGTGGAGGAAAGATATGTAGCAGTTATTTAAGAGATGCCAGGGGAAACTGGGATGTTTGTGCATTTGAGAAGAAAGAGAATTTTTAAAAACAGAAATTGAGTCAAGAACTATGAAGATTTACTGGAAATAAACCTGGATAAAATGTTGCATATCTAAAAATTGAATGAGTTTTGGGTGGGGGGGAAGGAGTGGTGCATGGATTTTTTTTTGTATCATTGCCACAGCATATTTTTTTCACAGGTCAAAATGTGAATTAATCTCTAAATGACCAGTATATTATGATTAATTTACTTCATGGGCCAAAAGAAAGTATCACACTGCATTTATTTCTTACAGCTACTGAAAGTCCTAGAGAAATGAAGAATTCAAAGACTTTTTAAAGCAACCTTCTCCCTCATATACAGCATGTGACAGTGTGGCAACCACAGTGACGTGCACCATTGTCAGTATTCCTACCATAAGAAACACTAATTTTCTAATCTTACTAGTAAGAGTGGATATGGGAGAGAAGAAAGATGCTTCATTACTGCATGTAATAGCCCTGAATAAATTGCACAAAATTGACCTCTTGCACATCTGAATTGACTCCTGCAGATGTACCATTTTGTGGAGGGCAGTGTGTCTGTGTGTGTGTCTGTGAAAAATGCCTGTGGGGGGACATGTTTTAAAAAAACCTCTGTGTCAAAACCAAAACCATTCTGAAACAAAACTCCAGACCTTTCTGCTGTGTGTCTGGTGCAGGACTGACCCTTCAGCATTCATCCATCTCTTAAATCTGATTTAAAATCACAAAGGTGAGGGAGGGGAAACACAAACTATATATACTGTTATTTTTATCTAGTCAAGTAGGCATTTTCAGTGGTGTCTTTGCAAGAACAGTTCTTCTTAGCTATGGGTCCTGTGTGAATACTGAGGATGACAGCTTAAAGTAAGACCAGTCAATGTATTACACCCTGTCCTGTGCAACTGTTTTTTTGGAAATGCTCATCCATGTATGATATACTTACCTAATACAGGAACATTTGCTTCTATGAGTTTGCTCTATATATTATATAGGGAGAGCACACACACATATATATATATATTTCTGAGGAAAGTAATTTATCTGTTTAAACAGTTTCTACAGTAACATGAACATGATCAGGTAGATATTTGTAAGGTACTTAAGCTAGACTGTTTTAAAAATAAGCAAAAAAAAAAAAAAAAGACTGAAATGGTGAGGGTTTTAAGGCATCTTAGTAGCAGGCTGGAGAACATGTCTCCTGGCTGAGCAGCTCACAAGCAGTGATTTCCTCCCAGGAAATTCGGTAGTGCAACAAAGCCAAATGCACTCAACCCTTGGCCCATCTGCATGTGCTGGAAAGGAATCCAGCTTTTAGGTGGATTTCTTCTCTACAGATCTCTTAAATGACTTCAAATGCTGTGCCTGTGGTGGTGGGGAGCCTGGGGGCAGGACTCTACTGTAAAAGCCATGAGTCACACATATTGTGCCATTTTCTGCAACAATGCATCAATCCCTTTAGAGACTTTTAAAGTTAATGAACATCTCTGGGTGCAGTGGTCTCATGCCTTGAGTTTGAAGGTTAGCATCTGTTTACCTCTCATTAGAAAAACGTATTTCAAGGAAAAATTACATAGATACAGGGTACATGTCCTCAGAAAATTCAAAACAAAGAAGTATCTTGGATATGTTTATGTTCAAATCCACTTGTTACAGTTCTGTGCCCAAGAAAATTTTGTCCAAGCAAAATATAATTGTCAAAATCTGGTTATATTCAGGATGTTTTCTGGGTTCTTAATCACTGTGGATCCTATTTCACAAAGATCTGAAATATGTGCTGGAGTCCAACAGGCTTCCATGTAATTTAAGCTGCTGTAATGTAGGCCTGGCCTCAAGCAGTTGCTGAATAAGCACGGGAGTGCTCACACATGCTGAGATCCAAGAAGGTGCTTGAGTGCAGCTCCAAGTCATGGCCTCCTTCTAAAACCTGACTTTCCATCACTAAAGGAGAGGCTGCTGAAGGTCTGGTTTCCTCCAGGCACGCCAGTCCAGGAATGAAGTGCCAGGCAGCCCTCCAGTCTCAGGGGGCTTGTGCTGAAGAGTGCAGCTCTACAAATATTTCTCTGCAGTCATAGGAATTACAGCATGCATGATCACTAAACTAATGCAAAACCCAGCACTTCTTTCTTAAGAGATAGGGGGAAATGTCTACTTTTGCACTCTTTGCAGATAAAAAGGAAGCACTTTTTGCACAGTAACTAGAGCCTTAATAATTCACTTTAATTAAACTAAAGAAGACTAAGAATAGTAGATGTATCTATATAAAACCTATCCCAGATTCTAATGACATCCTTGTATTGTACACATACAACTGATTCCTGCATGCTTGCTTTTCTCTTCATTGATCATTTTTTGTCTCTAAGACACCCCTTGTTTGGTGCTGTAAGTCCTGACACATGGCACCAGGAACATGAGTGACTCAGGTAATTATGCAGCCTGTGCATAGATATTGAAGATGCACTGAGGCAAGGATGGCAAAACTAAGAGGTATTATTACCTTTGAGACAAAGTTAAATGCTTGCCCAAGTCTAAGTGAAACACATTTCTTGATTTATGTTAAAAAAAATGTATATGTACAGTGTGTTAGAAGTCAAATACATATTAAAACCAGAAGAACTACAAAGGCAGTTACTAGACTAAAACTGAGTTCTGCTGGCAACATGTGATATTGTTTGTGGGTTTAGTTATGTTGAAAAGTGTGCCTCTGATTTTCCCAACCTGTGTCTTTGCATTCTTCCTAAAGATTTCATCAAAGCTAAACCACTACAGAAGCTGCTTAATAAACAATGTTTTCTTTTATATTTGGATATCACAGGTGTACAAGGGACAAGCTATGATCCTACTCAAGATCCCACGGAATAGTGGTGTGTTGGACACTGGGAAATAAGCTGGGCTGTTTGGAAGCCAGTTCACTGCTGCTGGTGGTCCTGTGGCAATGGCTGTAGCCAAAGGCAGAGGAAGGCTCTGCAAGTCTCCAGCTGTTTCTGAATTCATCCCTTCTCTGTCTCCCCAAGATCTCACAGCTCTCTTTGCCCCTGCTGGGAAGAGGAAGGGGTCTTATTGGAGCTGGTATTCCTGTCATCCAGAGGCCCCAACCACCCAAATTCCTACCATTGCTGAAACCTGCTGCCCACTTTCCCAGTAAAGCAGGGCAACTTCTTTCCCTTTGCAAATGAGGCATTCATAAGAACAGTAACCAGGGCAGGAATTTTCCAGCAAAGATAAAAAGACATTTCTATGTACATGTCCCATGTGAACACAGGTATGTAACAGCACAGCCTGGGCTTCTGTTGTGTGAGGTAATTTATATCACTGTTTGTAGAACTGGGGCCAAAATCTCTCAGCACTGGTGCTGTATTTCCACTCATTTTGTACTAGGGTCTTCCTGTGAATCCCCTGTGGGAGCAGTTCAGTGGTACTTAAAGGGATGGTATTTCTGTAATTATCTAATTATTGCGCCAAGGTTCTTTCTTGTGCTTGTTCAACCCTCATTCCAGTGAAAGTGTAACCCCACACTACTGAATTTGGATAAAATGTGATTGAGAATCAACATTAAATTCCCCAGTAGTCTTTGGAGTAGGTACTGTTGTCTTACTTTTATTATTTCTGGTTTGAAAACACAGAATTCAGACTGGATCGCTCTGAATAGAGTAAAAAGTTTCAAAGGTAGTGGAGTGTGCAAATGGGGCTGTAATTCTCCATTAGATTCTTTATATTGGCTTAAAAATTCATGGGACATTTATTTCTTTAATGAATACTATAGAAATTATCTGAGTTCCTGTAGTTGCTATCAATCTCGTTTCTAAATTCTGGTGGTTTTTTTTTGGTTTTTTTTTTTTTTTTTTTTTGGTTGTTGTTGTTGTTTGTGGTTTTTTTTGTTTTTGTTTTTGTTTTTGTTTTGTTTTGTTTTGTTTTGTTTTTTCTTTTTGCAATAAGGAATCAACACTGAATTGGATTATATTGGATCACTCAACAATCTTTCAGGTACTTAGCCCTTAATTAATATTGTTTTATGCTCTTTCTTAAGTCCTTTATGAGTTTCTTCCCCCCGTGGGGGACACAGGAGTCTTAACACCAAAAAAAATTAAGAAAAAATTAAGGGTGTCTTGGGTTACTTTCTTTCTGGTTCCTATTTTTTAATTCATTTTTTGCAACTTTAAATATTTAAAGCAACTTTAAATATTACACTTTGTTTGAATTTTCAGCTGCTGAATCATGATCAGCTGAAGATCCAGTAGCCCTGCACTACTGGATATAACTCAAGGGGTCATGCTGTTTTTACTGTTTGGCACATTCTCAGGAATGGCAACTTAGCTTAGCAGTTGGAGCATATGGCAGGAGGAGATAGGCCAGCATCTTGGATGAAGATGCATATATTTTGTACTCTCATGGTATGATGCATTCTTGTGCTTTGCAGATGGCACCTCAGAATTGTGGCTCTGAAAACTAATTTTGCCCAGCCACGCAGGTCTGCTGACACAAGCACAAGGATCATCTGTTTCTGCAGACACTACTGCACACTGCAGATATCCTAGGCAGGAATTTTTCTGAGAAGAACACCTGCATCTCAATTGCTGTGGTAAGCAGAAAAAAAAGCTCAGGAACCTACTACTAGCCTTTGTATCTAGAGAGAAGAATTCAGCCAGACATGATCACTACCCACCTGTAACATTTGGTCACTGTTTCTCTGGAAAGTTTATTACGTCCTGGTAGTCAGGGCAAGAGTAATGGGAATACACTGACCTTGTGGCAGCTGGAGAGAGGGGTTTATTGTAATTGACAGAGATCTAACATTGCCTTTGATTTGCCAGCAGCTTCCCTGTGTGTAGACCAGCCATCAGTCCTCAGAGAAACTGCTTTTTTACCACATAGGGATTGTAGCACCAATAGTGCCTCTCTCAAAATTTGTTTGTGTTTTATGTCTGCCTCTCTGCCTCCACAAAACCAGCATCTTTTTACATGTGCCAATGGATCAAGGGCTCACTAGACAGGTTTCAGGCAACAGATTCTGTGCAGCTACAGAACTGCTGCAGATTAGGGTATGAGCACTTTCTGTTCTCTGGCACAATTTGCATTACTTAAAATCACTCTGGGTACTGTGTCCCTGATCTGATCAGGGAGATCATGCAGGGAGATTATTTAAGAGTACATCAGGCAGATGTATTTTTAAAGATAATTTTCCTGCATGTGCAGTGGGCTTCACACGAGGTACTGTCGGGTCTTCTTATCTTTCCTTTTTTTCCCCCCAAATTTTCTGTGCTCTCAGTAGGACAGACAGCCTCAGTACTAGTCTGTGATTTTTGCTAGATATTCTCCTGAAACAGCAAACAGTTTGGCAGCAAATAAAGCCATGGGTGATGGACACAAACAGTTAAATTCTATTGTCTACCTGCAACAGGAGAGCTAAATGAGAAGGAGAAACTGGAATTAAAAACAGATCTGTCAAGCAATGAATGGAATACTGTCTGGAGTAATGTGAAAATTACTGCCAGCTTACAGTGTACCAAGAGGCTTCTTCTTTTTTTTTTTTTTTCCTTTTTTTCCAGATGATTCCAAAGAACTCTGATTTACAGGACCCCTGAGCAACTGTTTCCACATTGAGCTAAGACAAGGGAACTGTTGCTGGCACTACCAGTAATCTATGTCTGCCTGCTACCAGCAGGCTGGGAAGCTCAAACACCTGCAGGGTAAGGGATGGATTCTAGGGAGGAACTTCCTCATTACACAACTTCTGTGGACACAGAAGATGCACACGTTTTTGACAGCATGAGAGTGGATAAGTGCATTTGCTGCCTGCAAATGAAATGCTAAAACAGCAGAGAGGTGCCATAATACCGTCCTGCATTCAGATATTGTGTAAATTAGCAAGAGATTTCAGAAGGTACCTTATTACCCTCAGCAGAAGGAACCAATGTGCTACAATCATAGCATAGATTTAAGGCAGATTTAAAGACTTAGAATAGAAAAATATCTGCCCTCTAAATTTATGGCACTCTGTCTCCCTTATTTTTCCCATTTTAGACTTCAGCTGACTACCTGGGGTGCCTGATTTAGGCTTTCTGACTACTATTGCATCCAAAATCTTCAGTGATTCAGACTGCTACTGACGAACCCTGGTCCTTTGTACAGTCACTGGAAAGAAGCAATTTCCATGCCTAAGTGCAGATCTGACTAGGACCCATCATTGTATTGTCTGTTTTATCTCCACAAGCAGAAAGAACAAATAATTCTGAAGCACTGAGAAAAATCTTTTCTACCTTCCTGGGTCTCATCTGTCACGGTTTCCCTGGGAAGAAGACAAGAAGAGGACCACATATTTAATTTTTTCTATGGGTTTTGTTTGCTTCAAAGATTGAACTGAGTTTTCTTTTTCTTTCTTCTTGTATCTGAGGGGCCTGAAAACATTAGTAGCTCTTCTCTTGAGCCCATTTCGAAAGTATGTTAAGTGCAGGAGCATTGCTGCATCATTTATTCATAGTGTTCTTCACAAGTGCATAGAAATTAAAATTCAATTCTAAAAGAGTGCACAGCACCAGTATGACAAAAGTCTTTTTAATTGAGTTATTTAAGAGAAGATGTTTACTTACTCCTTATCTCAGTGACCAATGTATTTACATACGTGCACTTTTCCACAATGGATTAAAAAAAAAACAAACCAAAAAACAACAAAACAACAACACATGAGAAGATTTTGAAATCTTCAGAAACAGAAAACATCTTGAAAGTCTTGGGCAGTTTTTCTGTGATTACACATTGAAAAAGAAAAGAAAAAACCCTGAAAAAGGCTTTGAACTTTGCCATAGTGATCTCTTTTCTCACTTTTAACAAGCAAGACTGGATATGGACATTCTGAGGCTGTGTTTTAATGATAAATGAAAGGTTTCTTGTAAACATTAAAAAAAAAAATAGCATGAATGGAAAGTGAAAACAAACTTCTTATTTCCTTTACCAGTTGGTCTATCTAAAGTGGAAACCTCAGAGGTGAAAATAAAAGAAACAGTGGGAGACATGGAGAAATCAAAACAATAAAAAGATATGTTAGCAGAGGACTAATGAGAAAGAGGCTCTTACCACACTGAGAAGTCAGAGGCTGTTTTATAACATTTGCTGTGCTTTTGCCACAGCACAGAAGATCTGTCATACACATGTTGAGTACCTTATTGGAATGGTCTGTTGAAATCATTCATGCTGTTTCACAGTGTAAAACATAAAAAGGCAACAAGAAGGGAACAAGATGTCAGCATACCACTGAAACTAATTTTTCAGCATATTATATGAGGAGAAGTCATGGCACCTGAAGCTGAAAATCTATGACACAGTGCAAATTTGTTTTGAAAAAAATATCAACAATGAAACACTTATGAGACTGTCTGAGCCCTGGAAATTAGTCAGTTAGTTCCAGCATTGACACGATGAGGTTATTTTAGCAAGGTAGACTGTAATGATTATCAAATGTGTTCAAGGAAATAAAATCCTGTAAAGTCAATCCCATCCAGAACCTAATTAGCTTTTGGAGCTCAAGGTTGATTACCTTGATTTCATTAGTAAAAACACCACAAGACCAGCAGACACTTAGAACCATCAAATGATTTTTTTCCTTGTGGTCTCAGAGTGGATGTCACTTGAGAAGGCAACATAGACACAGACATTGATTCTTCTTCATGAGATTTGCACAGGACATTTTAACCATCTTTTTTGGCTGTGAAGAAGTTGTCAGATGCCCTTTTTCCTTGAGCTTCTATCTGTAAGAACACGTGAAAAATGGTGGTATAGTGAGGGAAATGGTTTAAACACTCTAGACAAACACTAGAGAAGAGCTTGTGAACATGGAACTGCTGGTGGTGCATTGCATTTAGACACGAGCTGCTTACAGATGGTCCTGTTAGACACTGTGTGGTGCTCTTCTGAAAACAAAAAGACATGCCATAGTCTAGTAAAGAGCCTGTGTTGTATCCATTTTGCTTATTTCTCTGGGCAGAAATTATGTCTGAGCATGTTACCTGGTAAATAGATAATGCCTTCTTATTGTTGCTAGTTGTCTTATTGAATGCACAACTGGAAGACTACATGGATATATAGATGAGGAGACATTAAAAATTAAATGCAGCAAGATATTAAAAAACAGTCTGGACATGGCCCTGCTTTAGGTGCTTGGCTTGAACAGGAGGATTGGACAGGATAATCCCTGGAAGTCTATTCCAACTTGTGATTC
Source organism: Cisticola juncidis (assembly GCA_013400215.1). Classification (NCBI taxonomy): domain Eukaryota; kingdom Metazoa; phylum Chordata; class Aves; order Passeriformes; family Cisticolidae; genus Cisticola; species Cisticola juncidis. Next base: position 1,525,997 of record VXBR01002036.1, on the reverse strand, counting down.
TGTGGTAACATCAAAAAAGCTGATCATTGTCTTTGCTCAGAAAACAACAGCTCATCTCACACTCTTATGATGAAAATAGTAACCATGTGAGTCTTAATTTTAGTGTCAATCCTCCCTTTTAATACAGAGATGTCAACCCTCTTGCAGACAGCTACTTGGTGGTGGTTGTGAGCCCGATTGGTGTCAGCAGGTATAACTGGGCTGATACCACATCCCAATGAATCTCAATGAGCCCATTTATCACTTAACCCCCATATACCTGATATGGCTTCACAGAACTTTGTGAAAACATCATATTTATGTTGTGGGTAGATGTATTTTTGGATCCAGAATGTCTCTGCATCATGTGTAAGCTTTCAAAAGGGTAAGCAGTCATTCCTCCTGCCTACCAGCAGATCTGATGGTTTGTGTGGCAGCTGTAGAACCACTGCCCTGGAAGGACCAGTCTGTCTTTGAAGAACCTCGTGCTACATCACTGTGACTGGAGCTCTGCCAGCACCCACATTGCCATGAGGGTTGGTGAGTACATGAGGAAAGTAAGATCCCTGAGCCTCTCCTTCCCACAGCCCTCCCACATAGGTCTTTGCAGAGCTAAGCCTCAGCTTTCAAACCAGTGCAATTTAAAAAAAAAAATACTCTTTGGATAACCATTTTAGTGCCTGACATTGTCAGTTATTAATCATAAAAATCCTCTGATGGATGCCTGCAGAAGGAACTGGAACTGAACCCAGTCAGATACCATATTTTAATTATATTGCCTCAGCAATGCAGTTTTGCTCATGGTGATTTTCCATACAGCATTTGCAAGGTGGGAACTGTCACAGCTCAGAGTTCAAGCAATTAACATATCATTTAAAACTTAATCTTTGAAAAGTATATTTCATGTTGCATAGAAAAGATGGTCACAGGTTCCACAAACATTCCTGCAAATAATTCTTACACTTTTTCTGATACCTATGATGCTGGTAAAAAATAGTAATATTTCTAGTTGTCACTGGGAAGAAATAGCAGTATTTTTAGAATTTTTTAAAAAGTGTTCTTTTTCCCCATACTTCTATTTTTGTGGGACAAATTAAATATAGTTGGGGCTTAGAACATGAAGGTGTTTTGATAGGTGAATGTTGGTGCTATACTCAGAATATATCAGCTTCTTCCAGGTAAATTCTTCTTGAGGACATTTACCACCCTGGGACTTCAGCAAATTGCATTAACTAATGAACGTTGAACGTGCCTAAACTTTGTCACTTCCCCAGAAAGTGGAGAACACAGTTCTGCCTTCTTTCCCTGGCTCCCACATTCTCCTTACCTCTGGAGTCCTGTGCCTCAGAAATACATGGATGTCTGTGCAGTGTGTGATTACTGCTGGGCAGTTGTCCTGTGTTTCAGTGTGGTATTCTTGATGGTTTGTGTTTTGAGGGGGTTTTACGTGGAGGAAGAGCTTAGTTTCAGCATGGCCCTAGGAAACCATTGCTTTTAGGAGTGCTACTGGCTACTGCTGTTGAAAAGAAAGCACGAGGAGAGTGCAGCAGCCATGGCTTTTATCAATAATGATAACTGCTTTTTATTTACACTTCTGAAATCTAGCTTGCATACTATTTAGTGTAGTGGTGCTGATACACATTCCAACTCCCACATGGAAGTAGCTACTCTCAGTACAGTTGCAGTGAGCTGCCTACAGTTAAAATATGCCAGCTGATCTTGTGTTTTCCTTCAGGATGCTTTTAGTAGGCATGAAAAAATGTGGTACAGACTTGTCATGGGCTTTCTGAGAAAACTTCTGTACCCAAATTCCTCAGTCTGGCTGGCTAGCAGGCCATATCCCACCTGATTTCCTGCCTTACATGTACTTTTACCATAATTCTTTGACCAGTGGACAAGGAGCAGCCTTTCACAGACTCTCAGGACATTATTTCAAGTCATTTCTTCGTAACTAGCAATTCGCTTCCGGAGCTAGAGGTGGTCTAAACTGAGCTCCAAAGTGACCATTAACTTTTTCTCTTTCAAGTAGAGCCAGTGATTATTTTTTTCCCTCTGGGTGCACACTTGCATATCTTTACAAACAGGACACTGTTAGATTTCTACCCTGCCATAAACTCTGACTGTAATACCTCATCTGCTACTGACCTGAAGTGAACTCCGAGGAGAGGGAACAGTAATAAAGCAAAACCCAGCAAACAGTGTGAAGCTTTTGTAAGATCTTATATAACTGGATTGGCTATATTGGGAACTTGCCTTTGGTTTTAATTATAGATTTAAGGGTGCACTTATCGGGCTCTGTGCCATCACTTTGCTCCCTCTCTTCACTCTCGATTTGCTTTATATAATGAGCAGCCACTACAAAAAGGATGTTTTTCCCCCTTCCTTTCAGGAAGAGGACAGGCCAACAAAAGTTCACTGGGGGTTGGGGAGGTCTAATGTGTTAATTGTCTCGTGTGTCACTCTAGTCTCAGGCTTCAGCCTGGTCCCTCCAGAAGGCTTCAAAGATCAGCTGTCAGAGCCCAGCAAAAATGTGTGGTGTCCCAAAACTGGCCAATGTTTCTTCCCAAAAGCTGGGATTGAGTGACAAGTACCTCTTTGAGCTTGCAGAAGAGTGTCAAGAGAATGACAATCCCCAAATCTACTCAGATCCATCTCTTACATCTGTTCACCAGCATACACAAAAATTACTTTCATGTAAGCAGAGCCAGAGCAGATGCAAAGCAGCAAGGTCTTCTGAGGGCATCATAAAGTGTTAATGAAACCTGACTTGAGATTTGAGGAAACAGGACTTGGATGCATTAAAAAAATTAAAGAGTATCTAAGTCAATTTATGCTGCCTGAGCATCACTTCTTGACTTAATCTTTAACTCAATTTGTATTCATTTTCCTGGTGACTTTTACCTCTCAGAGCATCTGCTGTATCAATTGTTATATGTGCATGGGGAGAGAGGCTTGTAAAGCAATAGAGAAGCTGCCCTGCAGAATTACTCTGGCTGTGTCTTAAAGGGTAGACACCTGCTGCCTCCTTTGAGGGGTCCCAAGCTCAGAAATCAGGTTTCTGAATCTGTTATTCATATCAGAAGTTAGTCCTGTGAATGGATATCTGGAATTAACTGCCCTGCCACATCCAAGAAGGTGATGATAGAGCTATGCCCCTGCTTAGCTTAGATATCTTCAGCTTTTTTTTTCAATCTTGTGAATGGACAGTGGTTCGTAATATCAGCAAAAAAGGTGGGTTTTGTGAGCTAAATTTGTCTAAGTTAGTGAAATTAACAGTATTAATGTCCACTATCCATAGTAAGTAGGAGGTTCTGTGATGTAAGGGTAATAAAAATACTTGGGAGGGAAGCAGGATACCCGAGCATCTCAACACAAAGGCAGACCTGACTCACTATTGCTGTCCCACAGCCTAGAGCTTAAAAGCTCTGCTTGCCTTCCTGTTGCTCTAAAATCTAGGTAAAATATAGCAGGGGAATTAAGAGTTCACTGTGTTAACAGCTTTTTTTGATCCTAGAATGTTTGTAACAGTCCACCTCTTAAATTAGGAATGTAATGGCATAGCTTCTGGTTATCCTTTTACTCATACCAAGTTAGAAATATTGACAAGAAGGACAGCAAAACTTTGGAAAAATGGTGAACCTGACTCTCCTTAACCAGCCCTGTGACTACTGAAGAATTTATCATTCCAGAAAATTGTACATCGTGTTGACATGTGAAATTACAAAAAAGACTGCTCTTAACAAAACTGAGGCTGAACAGACAGAAAGTTTCAATCCTAACACCTTGCAAAAGACACTGCAAAACATAGTCTGAGCTTTGGGGTTGATACAGGTGTACGTGCTCTATAGCAGAAATGTGTGTGTTCATCCTCGCTCCCAGCTCTCAACTGATATCGCTGCATCCAGTTTTGCTTTCTTTTTTTAAGCTTTTTCCTAGGATGTGACTCAGTGCTTTTCAGAAGGCAGAGCCTTTGTCTGCATCATTTTCCCTGCCAATCCTTTACATCACCTGCCTGATCCAGAGTTGGGAGTGACTCATTTTTCTCATCCAAGCACATGTGCACACAATGAGCTGTCTCTCATCTAATGGCCCTTCACAGAAACTTATATCTAGGGTCATGATTGTGTTTTGTTGCAGATGCCCAGTGCCCATCTGTAGAGGACAATCTCTGTCTGTCTCAGGATTTATATTGTTCTGAATGCTTTAAAGCTTTGCAAGTGAAAGCAAATGATTTATTTTTTTCCCTTCCTCCCTCACTAGTTAATTTTGTATCTATTATTTACTGTGGGAAAGCTATGCCAAACAAGTAATCTCTGAATTTTGTTCTGAGGCTGATTTCCATCCTAAACTATTTACTGGAATGAGCTTGAACCTGGAAAAGTTTCTGGAAAAGGTTTACACCACTCACTCACTCACTCACTCACTCACTACCTTGCCTTTGCTGTTTGCCCCATGCGTGAAGATACAGTTTTAATGGAATCCCTTAAAGTGCATAGAGACACTTGTGGTGGGCTAAGTATCTAAAATTTATATATGAATGACTGAAATCAAGGCATGTACATTGCAGATGTGAATGAGTCCACCTCTTCTTTTGCCTTGTTAGAGTCAATGGAAAGATGTAAGCACTTCCCAGCAGTAATTTGGCTCAGGCTGAATTAGACAGCTACCATAGGTCACATGGATTACAACAAAGAAAAGGCAAAGCAAAACAGCTTTGGTGCAGATGTCTACATCTTGGTGGTGTCTATTGTTATGTTGCCTTACATAAATTAAAGTTAGTAAATTCATTGTTGAATAGAGCAGAGATTCAAGAATTTCCAAAGAGGCAGATTACAACATTATCACAAAATGATACCATTTTAATTTTAGATTTTAATTCTTCTGTTGAGAGTTCATTTAATCTTAGCATTAGATATAGGCATATCCTGTATTTACTTTGACAGTAACACAGCCAAGGAAAGTTGCAAACTATTGGAATAGAATAATGAAATTTCTTAGGTTGAAAAGCACTTTTAAGATCATCAGATCCAACTGTTAATCTAGCGCTGACAAGTCCACCACTAAACCACGCCTCTAAGCATCCTGTCTACATGTCTTAAATACCTCCAGGGATTGTGGCTCCACCACTTCCCTGAGCAGCCTGTTCCAGTGCTTTACAATCCTGAAGAATTTTTTTCCTAATATCCAATCTAAACCACCTCTGGCACAACCTGAAGCCATTTCCTCTTGCCCTACTGCTTGTTGCTTGAGAACAGAGACCAGCCTTCATTTCAATACAACCTCCTTTCAGGTAGCTGTAGACACTGATAGGGCCCTGCTTAGCTTCCTTTTCTGCAGGCTGAACATCCTCAGCTTCCTCAGCTGCTCCTCATCAGATTAGTTCTCTGGACCTTTCACCAGCTCTATGCCCTTCTCAGCATACAATCCAGCCCCCAGTGTCTTTCTTGCAGTGGAGGCCCAGAACTGAGCACAGGATTTGAGATATGGTCTCACCAGTGCCGAGTGCAGATGATCACTGCCCTGATCCTGCTGGCCACACTATTCCCCTGGTTGTCCTGCACATGCTGTGTGATGGCACTGAGGATGATCTGTTCCATGTCCTCCCGCAGGCACTGAGGCTGGGCTGAGAGTTGTAGTTCCCAGAATCCTCCATGTGGTTCTTCTTGCAGATGGGCATCACATTGGTCAATCTCCATTCAACCAGAACTTCCCAAGTAAGCCAGGACTGCTGTTGAGTTCTTTCACTCTCCTGCTCCGTACTTTGGGTAGATCTCATCCAATCCCACACTGCTCCAGCAGCTTCTCAGAGCTGTGGGCAGGATAAAGGCAGATAACTACACTTAACAGTAGCACAGCTGCCCTGAAAGAACTGCTTTAGTAGGACTCAGATCCAGCAAAGAGACTGACTATGCCTCCAGGCACTTATTCTCATATCCTGGCTGGATGTGAGACAACAATGGAAGAACAGGAAAGATAGCAGCCTCATTCATGGACTCAGCAGGAAATTGGATGGACCAGTGAGACAACTGTGACCCTTCCTATCAGGAAACATCTCTGTGTTGTCCTGTCTCAGGCATCTTCTCTGCTCATCCTTTGCATCACACAGGCATTACGAGCGAAGTGATACTGTACTGTGCTCGGGCCCAGTAGAGGAGACCAATCTTCTGGATCATGAAATGTCATCAGCAAACAAAGCAGGATCCAGTATGTTCAGGGTCTCAGAAAACTGATGGAAGGGGCCAAGGTTTATAGAAAACTTTTAGTGATGTCTCAGAGAGCCATCTGGAAATGTATCTGCTTCCCTCTTCTGTCTCCCAACAGCCGGAGGAGAATGAGCTGAGAGCCTCTACGTAGAAACCTAAGACTTAGGCTGAATTTTGATGATGCTCTCAACAAGGCTGAGGCAAACTTCTCATTGCTTTTCATGTAAGAGAATCCATATTGCTTGTCTTTGTACTCTAAGAACCTTGGAAATAGATGGCCTTGGAAGAACCCACTGACCAAGAGATACAAAATAATTCTGATGCCTGTTGAAGCTCCCTTGTGTGAGCCATTGGCAATGTGTTTTTATTGTACTGTTTCAGGAGCAGGCCAGAAAGCAGATGGCATTTTTTAACATGACAATCTTCCTGTCCTATTCCATAAGTGCGTTGCCTTTGCTGGCCTGGTGACGACACATCCTCCTGCTGAATCCCTGGGGTACAGAGGATGGGAAGAGCCACTGGTGAAAGTCCTGACAAGAAGACAGTGCTTTCAAGGCCTCCCTCTCCCTGTGCAAGGACAGCCAGAGGTACAGAGTACTCCTAATTTCCCTGCTGACCTTTGTGCAAGGCAGGTCACAAAATACTGCTTGTTTTACGCAACATTTGAATATATTCTCCAGGCAATACTTTTTCTTTCTGCTGAGAAGACTGGCTTTCCTTTAATCCATTTGTTCCTGACCTGCTTTTCCCATAGTCCTCATGCTCACTGAACACTGTAACAAATCTGCTCTTATTTGTTGTTAAAACAATGGATTTTTTCACAAGACAAACCAAAAATGGGTGGCAAAAACTTATACCATTCCGGTTTTATGCCTTTTTTTCAGCAAGCATGAAATATTTTGGAAATCTCTCTATCTGATTAAGAGTAAGGCTTAAAGACAGTAAGTAAGAGTGTTTGTTCTACCAGCAAATGCTTGTTTTCACAGGGATAGCAAGGAAGAGGTACCTGGACTCTCTCAGGAGAGCTTTGGAGGAAAGAAGGTAGACATGATTGAAATGAGCCAACATAGCCTTTGTTCATCTAATGTCGTGTTTTTCCGATTCAGGTTTTATTCCTTTCGTAATATGTAAAATATTATTTGAATTTTGATTGTATATCAATTCCCTGCAGGTATTCCCAATTATAAACCCGGGTAGTGTAAACTCCCATGAATAAATCCAGTGAGTTCTACTACAAGATTGTTTTCTCTTGCCTTTTCAAGCAGCAGTCTGAAATTATATGAGGAGAGAAGATAGCAACTGACATGGAATGAAGTATACAAGATGAATGCTATAAATTTTTGTTTTGTTTCAAGAAATCTTTTATATTTGCAATATATCACATTGGTGCTGAACTCACAGGGATATTTAGGAATGGGAAACCATTTCTGTAAAAGGTCTTGGAACCATAAAGCTCAGCAGGAAATATTGCATTAGTTGCTGCAGCCCTTTTTGGAATTTGCTTCTTTCTAGTAACTTGTTCCATGCCATGTTTCTGACAGACCTTTCAGAGTCATTTCTCCAGATTCTGCCATAGCAGTACAGTTGGATTTTAATTTAAACAAGCTATATTTGCAGCTTAGGACAAGAGAAATCATAGAATGATTTCGGTTGGAAGGAGCCTTTAAAAGTCATCAAGTTCCCATCTCCTTGCAATATGCAGGGACATATTCAATTCAACCATGTTAGTCAGAGCACCATCCAATCTGGCCTTGAATATTCCCAGGGTTTTCCACTACCTCTCTGAGCAATCTGTTCCAACGTTCACCACCCTAATCATAAAAAAATCTTAAAAGTCTTGGCTCTCTGTTTCAGTACTGGTTTGCAAGTCGTGCACTTTACAGCCTTGCACAACCATACATGATCCTGTTCTGAAAAGACAGCAATTCCTTAACTCACTGCATGGTTTGAAAATTAAGTCCCCAAATGACCAAGCTATCGAATGCTCACTTCCACTTCTTGTGACTTTGCTATCAGTGAAAATTTAGCAATTACCCACTAGCTGTAAGAGTGTGAGTCCACTTTTACAAAGTTGCGAAGAAAAGAGGGGGAAGAGAGTACAACTTCTCCAAAGGACCTGTCAGAGTACCTGGCCCCAGTGAACCCTCTCTGTGGGGGTTCATTCCTGGGATGTGCCCGCGGGGTCTGCTGGCCCCAGCGTTGCCACCTGTGGTAGTGTGTGGGTGAGAACATCTGTCCTTCAGAAATGGAGTGGGACCACCAACTGTTCCCACAGGTCAGCGAGCACAAACCTCTCTGTAGCTATAGGTATTCCTCTCCACTGACCTACATGATTTGGTCTGGTGACCCACTGCTTTTGTTTACTTTTTTAGGTTATAAAATATGCTTATCCAGCCTCTATAAGCAAGCGTGTAAATCTGAGAGTAGCAGTTCTAGAAATCCACTCAAAAATGCCATGTAAAGAACTGCTAACCAGGCTTCTCTTGCCTTTAAGCACCTGAAACCTTCCAAACATGCTTAGAGGTGCAAGATTGCACATCCTGTTAGGAACCTGCTAAGCTAGCCTGGCATACCAGCTGGATTTTTAAGGTACTTTGTGAAGATCATAATCCTCTTCTTTCTGGGAGCAACTTTATTACCCCAGGGAAGCAGCTGAGTCAAGATTGTGCCAATATTTCCATCACATTGTTAGCCCTCTTTTTTTTAAGTCTTCATGAAAAAGAAGTAATTTTGTCCCATAATTAAGAACCAAAAAACTTCTCATGGCAGCAGATTTTGTTTATGATTTTCATACAAATATTTTTGACAGCGCTGACATTTTTACAAGCATGACTAACTACACATTTACCCAGTTTCTTTTTTTTTTTTTTTGGCACTTAAATGTGCTAAAGATAATGTAAGCTAGAGAATTCCAAAGTCTGGCAAGGAGTTTACTACATGCCAGGGACTGTTTTCACTTATTTTAAAAGACAAGTAGACGGCCAAGATACTGAATTTGAAATGAGACCTGCTGAGCTTGCATCATGGTGACTGTGACAAAGGATATTCTTGTCACAGAAGACTTTCTCAGTAACAGTTTTCATTCAGGACTTTGTCCTGTGATTTCTTTGCCGTGTTGAGTATGGCACAAATTTTACAGCTTCGGTTTCTTTCTCTGTGAAATGAATTTCATTACCTACTTCACAGGAATGTCTGCTGCGTAAATTATCAGTACTTAGGCAATCCTGAGGGAGGAAGGGACTTGACAGCCTGGGAAGGACAGAAGGGTGGGTGCACACAGCAGGGGTACATACAGTGCTCACAAGTCTGCATGTACAAGACTTTACCTGGGAGCCAGCTAAGGACAGAGATACCTTCACTCATCTGTAATTTTATTGATGTACCTCGCTGTGATATCCATGCTAGTCCTTGTGAAAGGCACTGCTTCTCAGGAATCCATCTCAGATAGCCGAGGAAATGCCCTGCACTGTGCAAATCACAGAGCAGCACGCTTAGTAAAGGAACTGTTTCCCAAAACTCTCCTGTCCTGATATCACACTTGCAATATATGTGCTCCAGAGTTAATACCTGCCAGCACCTCCCACAGAGTGGCCTCTAAAGTATTTGTTTATTGTCAGTTTATATTGTTAAGGAGATGAGTGGTGTTTTGTTGTGCATAACCTGCAGACAAACACTGCCCTTTCTGATGGTGTTGTCTGGGAGTTTTAGCAAGTGTGATCACTGTGTATTACCTACCCCACAAACCTTCTGCCACTATACACTGGTGCCACCTTTAGTTCTCTCTGCCCCCTTCAATATCTCCTGCTTTTTAGTATGCCAGTACTACACTCCTGCAGAGCAGCTGCCTGTTTGGCATGACTCATGCCAGACATTTGGCTATTTTGGACAAATGGGGATAGGCTATTTATCCCAAATAGCTGCCTGCCTTGGATAGCACATTATCCTGAATAATGGAAGCACTATCAACCTAAAAGTCCTTTAGAATTCTTCTGCCTGCACCCACATATTGCAGCAAAGAACCCAGGAAATATGCAAATAAACTATTAATACAGCAGATGACGAGAGACATGCTTTTGAAATGATAACTTGGTTTGACTTGGTTGCATCCCCACCAAGGCAAGGAAACCACCCCCTCTGGGTGCAGGGTTTGGGAGGTTTTGGGAGCTACTCCAGAGCTCTGTGCCCCAACCCTTGAGGAGCCCTCAGAAAAGGTGCAGGTACCCTGGTGACTTCCCTAGAACTATCACTGGTCCCCAACTCCCTGGTGGCAGACTTGCCATGGAAACATTTCTGATTTTTTTTTTTTTAAGCTGTCGATTCACACACCAGAAGGAGCAACTTTGGGTTTGAAAATATCCTGGGCATATTCTGCCCAGGGAAACAAAATGCCATACAGTTTGGGTAGAAATTAGGACCTTTGCCCTGTTTACCTGGAGATGGCTTGTATAGGATGTGAAATTCAAGGGGTGTCCTAGGAGTTTATAGTGTCTCAGGCACAGATAAAGGGGACTTGAAAGAATTTTCTGTCTTGACACAGACCCTCCTGGGAGAGCTTTTTTTTTCTTTGCTTTAGCACTTTTCTTTTTTTGGTTAGGTTTCCCAATCTTTTAATGGACGCATTGTAATTTATAGTAGATCCTTGCCTAATGATGAATGATGTAGTTTGCTAATGATGGATTTGGTTACAGTTTGTGTGTGTTGTAGAGTGAGAGATGATTTTATCTTGTTCTGATGGAGGACTCAGGTTACCAAAAAGTCTTTATAGCTCTTTATCAACCCACCAGTGGAGCCACCAGTTTAAAATGTGGGATTTTTCTCCTTTCTCCTGCAAATCTTACTGGATTTTAAAACAGCTTTTAAAACTGATTATTTCAGAACACTGCTGTCCCATAAGCATGTTTGTCATCCACTAGTCAAATTTCCACTGGTTTCAACATCTGATGGGAAGAGTGCTGGATATGAAAAGAATGCAAGGTCAGACCCAGAAAGACATACAGATGGACCAGCTCTGGTGAGCATTGGGGTGAGCTGGTAATAGCAGTGGTAGCTAGCAGAGGGAATTGGTGGTAAATGGAAGACTCTCAAACAGATTAACCTGCCAGGCTTGTTTTTAGAATCTGTTCTTCATTCCCTTGAATGGCTCATGGGCATTCCTTCCCCCTCCCCATCTTGCTTGAACAGTTTTAATTTATTTTTGTGTTTGGGAAAATATGTTTTACATCACTAAAACTATAGTTTCCTGATATTTGGTATGTTATTTTATGTTTACCAGTGGGGTATTTTTTTTTTGTAAACTAATTGGAAACTATGACAATTTTTCATCAAATTAGATCCATGTAATTTAGATATATAAGTAGTTCATTTACAACTGTTCATTATCATTTTTCAGTCCATTATTTTTCTCTTGTGAACACTTTTTTCAAAGGCAATTTTAATAAAATTGGCTATTTCTCCTTCCTTGAAGAGGAATGGGGAAAAATATTTGCCTGAAAAATGCTTTGAAAGTTTAGCCTTAAAATATGAAATTAGTAAATGAAAAGGTAGCATTCAGTGACACTCCTTTGCAAAGGCCTATGAAATCTGCCACAATCATCTATTTGCCTGTGACAATAAACAGAAGAGTTCTGTATCTCTTCGTACATTTTTTTTCTCCAGAAAGGTTACCAGCATGCTGCACACAATATAGAATTTTCAAATTTTGAAACATTTTGTTATTATAGTAATGGCTATTGCTGTTCCTAACACCTACCCTGTCAGATGGCTTAAAAAATTTATGCCTTGGTTCATGCAAAAAAAAAAAACAAAACAAAACAAAAAACAACAAAAAACCCAGAAAAAAAGAAAATGGGAGGAGGGGGGAAAAATAAAAACAAAGGTCAAAACTTTTAAAATGTCACTTCTTCTACAGTTTTGCATAGAAAATACATTGAAGCAGTGGGAGGGCTCCTTGCCCATAGAAACAGGCTGTAAGAAAAGAATGTTATCCTGCTGCTGTAGTTTCCACTTTCACTGGCAGCTGCGGGCTGAGCAGAAAAGCACTGTGGGAGCCTATTGTTACCCCAGCTGGGTAATAGTTTTCTTATTTTACAGTCAGCAACCGAGGGGGGTTGGGGTGTCTCAGCAAAGTGCCTGAAAATATAACTCCTGCAAACAGATCACTTTCTCCTTCCCCATGAGAAAGAGGGATCCATAAATCTTTTATTTTGTTTGTTTCCTCTACCAAGGTAATTAACTATTTCAAAAAATGATGGGTTTATTTTCCAAATAAATTTGTTCTGTGTGGAAATCTTGCTCTGAAAGTTGTAAAATCCCAAATCTCTATTGGAAAGAATAATAATAGGGGTTTTTTTGTTGATAGTGTGGTGGTTTTTTGATTTTGGGGTTGTGGGGTTTTTTTTCACATGAAATTTGATTTCTGAAAAGTAAATTTTGCAAGAATAAGCCTGTATGGATGACAACCCACATTTTTAGCAGAGCAAAGTTTTGATAGGAAGTGGAGGAGGTGTGAGTAAACTTTGCAAAGCCTTTTTATTTTTTGCTGACAGAGAAAGAGTGAGCACCCCTACAAAAGTGGCACACACGATGTTATGTTGAATGGTTGTAGCTTGTAAGTTTGACTGTTGCAAGACTTTAGGTTTCTTTTAGTGCTGGCTTATCCAAGTCAGGGCAACTGTTTATGTCACCACAGCAACTCATGTTTAAGGAAGGGGAGCAATGACAAAACCATTTAGCTCAGCAGACTTTGCTCATTCTTTCATTTCCTAACAACTAGAATTTGCAAGGCCAGCTGCAAAGGAAGACAAATCTTGCCTATGGTGGGAAAGTTGACTAGCTGAATGACTTATCTCCTCAGCTTTTTGATAACCTCAGGTGTCACCACAGTTCCTGTATGAAGCCCTGCAGAGCACTCCATCAGGGACATGTGAAGGTAAAAACCTCTGGTCAGCTGGCTGAGTGTAAAGAAAGATGTGGTGCCCAGTTGATGGGCAGGTCACAGATGATCAGAGACCTACTTTGATCAGAGGAGACCTGAACCCGGGGCTTTTTCCTGTTGCAAATCCTTTGCAGCCCCTTGAAAAAAAAGGCAGGATCTGATCCAAAATGGGGTGGATTTTGTCATAGCCCTGTTTACTACTTAGGAGCACTGAGGTGTTCCTGGAACAAATCTCCCTCTCTAGAAGCGATGCAGAGGAGCAGGCAAGAGGAGTACTTCCCTTACCACTCATCCTAATCTCTGCAAAGTGTGTTTTCTCTGTGTGGAGCTCATGCCAGAGGAATGTCTGGATCATGCCTAGGCTTCTTATATTGATGTACTTAGCTTTAATCTTGTAGTTTGTGGTGGTGGTGATGTCAGAATATCGCTGGGTTCATGCTGCTGAGCCTCTGCTGCCTTTTGAAGCTGGATTACAGCTTGCTTGTCTGTATTCTCCCACTCCTCCAGACCTCAGGGCAGACAGAGCGAGTTTCTCTCCCTTCCTTGCCTTGGGGTGTCTCTCTTCCATCTGTGCCATATAGCCAACATTTGCTGGCTGATGTGGCTGGGTGAGTTCATGGGATGAAATGCAGAGATGTGTGATACATGACAGCAGGTCTGATGCTCTGCTGTTCCTTATTTTTTCTGTGTTCTGTTTGGTGGAGACACTCCTTCTGTTCTGCAGAGAAACCTTCTAGATGGACATATACTGGGTGCATATGCAACTAGGATGGACTCAGCTATTTGTGTCATGGGAAGATGATGGCGTGTGTGGGGGGAGTTCCCTGGAAATGGCCTACGACTGCCGAGATCACAGCTCAAAGCCTCGGCAAGTCTGTGGCTTTGCTAAATTTGCTTACACACCCTCTGATGGTCTCCACCATGCTGGAGGAAAACATCTCACTCTCCAAAGGGAGAACCTTGTATCAAGGTGTCCTGGCTGCCAATACTGAAGGTTGGTCCAGCACATATTGCTGGATCCCAGAGGTGAGATATAGATACAGCCTGTCTGTTGTGCAGGGAGAAAGAGAGGGCTGAGACTTTGAAAGGAAAAGAAGACAAACTCCACACATTTTCTGGATTATCTTGGACAAATGCAATAGGAATGGGTATTGTGGGAAAGAGTGATTCATTCCTTGCTTTCCATACTTCCTCTGCAGATATTTTCAAGGGAATGAATGAGCAACATTAGAGTTTGGCATTTAGACCAATGACAGCAACATAAATTACATGCACTTGTTACATCTGTCAGCATGGAGCCTCAGATCAAGCTGTGGCACATACTTGCTTATACAGGCCCTAGATTCAAGCCCAGTTATTAAACAAGCATGGTTTTGGAGATTATGAATATTCATAATAGCAGGGTTGAGTCAGAACTGAACAGGTCTTTTTGCAGACCCAAAGGATGGATTTTCAAAACTTCGCCCTGTATTTCAGCCTGAAGAAAGTCTTGTCCTTTTCTCCACAAACACTCATTTCAGTTCTAAGCCTGCCACACCACACACAAGAGGAACCCACTTTGGCTTTTATATCAGCCATGCTGCAGCTGTGTGAACCACCTGAATCGGGGCAGGCTGATAAAGGAGACCAATGAGCTCTCCTTGCTCAGAAAGCTGGGCCAGCTTTCCTACCTAAAATCTCCCTCATGCCCTAAAGAGAAACCTGTTGCTGGGAGGTCACATCTGAGGGCATCTGCTTGGTAATGCAACAGGGTAATGCATCACACTCTGCCAGAAAGAGGCATAGAGCATCTACCCCATAGGAAGTTTTGTTAAGGTTTAAGGACTAGTTTATGCAATGCCTGGGAATCTTCTCCAGCAGAATTTGCAGTCTTCTAAGTGTTTGAAAACAGGGTAAAAGTCTGAAAGCCTGCAGTGTGGTGTGAGAGTGCACAGTCATTGCAGTAAAATGGTTGGCTACTCTTCTATGATTAGTTGATTTTAGGTTAAGCTCATTCTTTATTTCTAAGAACATTTCCAGCTAGTTGAATAAATAGCTGAGAAGCACAGGATTCCTGTATATTAAGTATCTATTTGTAGCAGTGCTTCAGACTTCAGTACCTCTGTGACCTTTTCATTCTGGGTGGTAAGTAAGTAGCTCACTAATTTCAAAGACAAAAGGTTTGTATTCCTTGAATGAACCAAAATCTATAAGTGAAAGCAGTGGTGAAGGGAAAGACAGGACAAGGAAATTCCCTGTTTTATCACTTCAGGAAACAGGGTTAAATGCATTGTGTAAATGCACACAGATACATACGCAGGTATACACACACACAGCAGTTCCATTCATATTACTACTTTAAATTTAATCTCTGTAATTACTTAGAATCTTTTTTTTTCTCTGTGGAAGTGAAGCCTTATTTAGAAATGCCACCATCCCACCTCTTTACCCCTGGGTGCATGAACTGGGTGGCTGGCCAGGCCAGCAGATACACATGCAGTCAGTGCTCTAAATCTCTAGGGCAGAGTTTACAGCTCCCTTTGTGCTGCCTGTTCTGCACTCACAGAAGAAAAGACACAAATGAGCAGGAACTCTCAGTCCATGGATATGTCTACCTGGATTTGGGCACCGGGGGTGCCAAAGGCGAGCAGAGGAGGTTTCACTGTGTCTAACAAAGCACACAGCTGGAGCTGGAGAGTATTTCTAAGGTCCTAGGTATGTTACCTCAGACTTGGCACCACATCATCTTCGTCATGCCACTTTGGGTCAGGGCCTGGAGACAGCTGGTTCCCATCTGACTGCAAAATGGCCTGTAGCCATCCCCTGCACAAAGGAGGGTGGAGAGACAGATGGTGGAGCAGTTTGCCCAAGGCCACACAGGAGGTCAGCAGGAGAAGCAAGAGTGGAGCAGACATCCCCATGTCCCACAACAATGATTTATCTCCTGAGTTCACTGTCTGGTAGGCTTTTACTAAGGAACAGGGTACATAAAGTCTAGGCAAAACTCCATTTTCTCCACTGCCACCTCTCTGTGAGCAGAGTCATTGGGTATTTGTGTCTGGCAGAACATGGGAACTCTGTGTAGAGTTTGCTCTGATTCATTAACATTTGTAAAAAACTACCAAACCAACTTCCACTGCGAACTTCTGAAATTGTTGTCTACTCACATCACCTTAGTAGCCAATGGTACCCTCATGGGCAGCAGGCTTTGTCTCATCTGTCTTCAGCTATCTACATGGACAACCTGAGTCAGACATCCATGTCTCTGCTAGAGCCAATGGATAGGAACAGTTATCTAACTTAGACACCAACCTAGGGAAGACCTGAATTGCCTTTCAAGGTCCTTTTGTTATAAAACACCTTAGCTAAGTACTTTAGTCTGGAAAGCCTACATTTAGAGAGTTTACATTTGATGTGAGAAGTTATGCTTTGGGAATAATGCTCTAACTTCAGTAGGGTCATGTTTCACTCCTTGGTTTTGCCTATTTATACAATATCTCTATGTTCAACATACAAATACTGCACACAATAGATTAAAATCTGCCTTCTCACTCACAGATTCATGCAATTTTTTAAAGACTTGAACTCTGTGGGAGCTCAGTAATTAGAATGTAATTTATCATCAGCCTCACCCATAAAAATTATTTGCCTGTTTATGTTTTGTTTATTTTCAGGTTATTCATCCCTAAAAGTTTTGTCTTGACTATGGAAGGATTTAATAATTTTGAAAAAAAACCCTTCCTTTAATCCATTTTTGCTTTTCAAGGTGAATTACAATATGTAGGTAAGTACTTGTACCCCATTTGAAAACATAAGAAATACTGTTGACTTACAGAAGACCTTTTCCTTTTGGTAAAGTTCCATGTGTGCATAAAGCAGACAATTAGTTTTAAAAAGCAGAAATACAATGCCCGAGTTGCAGACTGTCAACTGTAATGTATTTTTATTTTGATAACTCTTTAAAATTGTTAAGATTTTGCACTGATTCCATGTTAGGTATTATAATGTAGCCACTCTGCCTACTAGAAAATCACTGCTTCTTCAGGAGCACTTCTTAGTGTAGTTTTTGAGTACTGTTTACTGATTTTTTTTATCCTTTAACTACAGGCCATTTCCCTTAAATTACAGGGAACTTTGTTTGAGCTAAAGGAAATAAGATGCTGGCCTTTAACCCCAAGTTGGTGCAGAGCTATACTGTGGTATTCTTTGGAGAAGAATCTTGTATTTGGTAGGTTTCAGGCACTTTATGCCTTTTGGGGAACTGAATGGACTCCATGGTCTTCCAAGAGACCATTAGGTCTACTTAGAAATTTTACTTAAAAAAAGACTCTGATATTGAAGATGGAAAACACAGAGAGAGGTTGCCCAGAGGGACAGTGGATGTGTTATCCCTGAAAAGATCCAAAATCTGTTTGGATGAGGCTCTGAGAAACCTGATCAAGATTAGGGTGTTCTATTCATTGCAGGGGATTGGACTGTAGAGGTTCCTTCCAAGCAAAACTGTTCTTTGATTCTGTGACTGAAAGGGTGCTGTGAATGGAGTTGACATGTTGCTAATTAGGCAGTTTAACATCACCAAGGATCTACAAATATTTTGTGACTTTCTCCCCTTTCCACAATCTTCATGGCCACAGGTTATCTCAAAAGTACATCTTCAAAATATGTGTTTAAAATTGTTCAGAGAAAATAGTCCTAGATATGTCTTTTCCCATTGTCTGCAAAGAGAGTCTTTGGGTCAGATGAATACAGGGCATACACACTGGATAAGATGCTCCCTAGAATATTCCAGAAAGCTTGGAAAAGCATTAGCCCATTGAGGAGAAGTTACATATGATTTTTGTCTATCACCCCGTTATATTGAAGTGTGGCTGTTCAGAAACACAGAACCATAGAACGGTTTGGGTTGTAAGGGACCTTAAAAATCGTCTAATTCCAATCTCCCTGCTGTGGACAGGGAATAATTCCACTAGACCAGGTTGTCTGGAGTCTCATCCAGCCTGGCCTTGAAGGGATGGGGCATCCACAACTACTGTGGGCAACCTGTTCCAGCATCTCACCATCCCCATAGTGAAAAATTTCTTTGTAATACCTAATCTAAATCCACCCTTCTTCAGCTGAAAGCCGTTCCCCCTTGTCCTATCACTACATGTCCTTGTAAAAAGTCTCTCTATGGCCTTCTCATAAGCCTTCTTTAGAGCTTTACTGGATGGAGGCTTCTACAACATCTCCCTGGGGCCTTCTCTTCTCCAGGCTGAACACTCCAGCCTGTCTTTGATCATCTTAGTGGCCTTGTCTGGACTCATTCCAACAGGTCAATATCTTGTGTTGGGGGCTTCAGAGCTGGATGTATCACTCCAGGTGGGGTCTCACTGGAGCAGAGCAGAGGGGCAGAATCCCCTCCCTTTCCCTGCTGGCCACACCTCTTCAACACAGCCAGGGTGCAGTTGGATTTTGAATTGTGAGTGTGCACTGCCAAGTCATATTGAGCTTCTCTTCCACAAATACCCCCAAGTCCTTCTCCTCAGGGCTGGTCTCACTCCATCTTCTCCAGGGCTAAACATCCATAGATAAAGGTCTGTAAACTGCAGCATTTTCCTCTTTTGCTTTCTTTTGTCCCAAATCTGCCCTTTCCCTTTATTGATAATATATACATCCATTTTCATAAATGGAAGTTATTTGGTTTTCCTTTCCAAATTCAATCAGATTCTATTTGTCTCCAGAACCAGTTTGAATTTCATGTTACTCTTTTCCTTTTTTTTTATGTAGATGTGGATTCTACAAAAGCATCTATTCCCTGCTTTCCTTACAGGAACATGATCACTTTTTTGGAGGAGGATCTGCAGAAATACAACTGAATGCAGAGAATGATGAAGAGGAAACAGTTTGGGTTTTATCTCAAATGGAAACTGATGGGGAAACAAAAAGCTATTAATTTAATATTAAAAAAATACATCTCTGGTATCAAAGGCAAAACAATCAAGGTATGGGACTCAGTTGCTTATACAGAAGTGTTTAGAGTTATTTTAGGCTTGGAGGGTACCTATTTAGTTGCCTCCATCTGCTCCTCCATAGGTAGCTCACAGGCTTTCTAATCTGTCTGGCAACATCTGACACTGGCATCTAAAAGAGCTGATCAAAGACCAGGGAACATGCCTTCAAGTGACATTGTGTGCCTGTGTTTGCAATGTGAATCTTGCCTTGTCTTTTAACTTTCATTTGTGGTAATTTGCCAATGTGTCTTCTTTATTTTTTTTAAAAATCTAATTTTATATTTCTGTTGTTTTTCTCCAGGGTGATCCCATCTTTGATATATTTGCCATATTGGTTGGTCTCAGGCACTTCTCAGTAGAGATTGCACAGAAAGTGACTGAAGATGCAACTCCCAAACACCACTCACATGTAAAGTACCAGACATACATCTTTTAGTAATTACTGGGGGAAAATATCTCTTGACAGAACTTTTTTGGCTTGAAGAATATTTGTTTGTGAACTAGTGGTTCAAAAAATCCTAGAAAGGAGATCTGAGACTAAACACTTGCAGGCTAAAGGAGCTGCTGAACCCTGACACTTGTTCTCCTGGGGGAAGTGCTGCCCAGTAGAAATGATGTGAAAAGTCACCACCATGTTTTTTCTAATGTCTGTGTTTTGAAAAGAAGTAGTGAAGAGTAGAATAGAATAACCCTTTCATAAGAAACATGCCACACCATGGGAGATTTTTGAAGACAAGTCACCTTCACTGCAGACCACAATAAGATCCTGAATTTCTGCAAAGGGCTGAGCTCCAGGAAGTGTTTCTCTTTACAGTGTTTTCTTGGCTGACTCTTGGCAGTGCCCTGCCAGCAGGATGGCAGTGCTCAGTGTCCTCATCACTGGCCCATCCCTTTTCTGTGTGAGGGCCTGGGGGTTCGTTTTACACTCCTCTTGAAAGCCCATGTGCTCAAAATCATCACGTCATCTATTGTTTAAGCACCATGTCTTCTTTCTTTCCATTCACCCACTGTAAAAGACTGATATACTGATATAAATAGACTGAAATCACTACATTATTTTTATACAGACATGTAATGACTAACATGTACAACAGATTTTATAGTCCTAATATTCCTTTGATGATTACTAACCTGAGCTAGTAAAGCCCCTTAAGCAGTTCCAATTGTCATCAAAGATCAGATGGGTACAAACTAAAGGTGATGAAAGTGTTGTATGAGATGTCTCTCTTTCATTCAAGTCATTTCCTGGCAATACCCCTGTGAACAGCAAAGAGAATTTTGTGTGAGTAAGAATTGGTTGAAGATAGCAAAGATAGTTCTACACCCTGGGCATCTCTACCATGTACTCTTGTAAGAAGTAGCACTGGGATGTATCACATCCTTAATTCATAACAAATAGTAAATTGAGGCTCCTTCTCACCATGGATTACATTAAATATTTCTATTTTTATCTCTTTTTTGCTGTTGGATCTTTGCTGAAAGGGAGAGTTTTCCCTTCTGTGGAATGGATAGCCTGCTCTGCCAAAGCCTCTCATGTGTGCAGGGATCCCTGGCTCTGCAAGAGAACTAAGGTCTAGTAAAGCCACTGATGCTCTTTGCCTCTTGTTCAAGCCCCTCCTAACACTGTTATTCCCTGATCTGCAGACCCACTCTGAGCAGCAGCTTTGGAAAGGCTGCTTCTTCAGTGCCACATTCCTCTCTCACACCCCTTGGTTTCCCCAGCTTTGGGGCGAGTTAAGGCAGAAGACGTATTTCTGTTGGCTGTGCACTATCCTTGGGAAGTATAAAGAGAAGTATAAAGACAGAGAACATTGTTGGGCTCTTGCCTCAGCCCCCTCCAGAGGAGACTCCAGAGTTTTCTGGGGAAGCTGGGAGTAGCACCACATCTGTGACTGCCCTACACACCAACACAGATCTCCATGAGTAAATTACCTTCTGCTTGGCTGTTTCCCTGCTGTAGCTGGTACAAATACTCTTCCATTCCAGAGCTACAAATCCTTCCCATCATATAGAGAGGTCCATAAGAGTTCCACCATTTTTACAATTCTGTCCAAGATGCAACATTGACTGACGTGAATCATGGGTTAGCAGACATAGTTTTAGTTTTTCCATACTTGGAAAAATTAATTTAACCTTTGTGAGAAGTTGCCTTAGAATAAAACATAAGATACATACATCTTTTCTGTTTCTTCATTTTATGTTTCCTTGGAAGTAAGGATCCAGAATAATGTTCCCTTAAGAAGCTTTTAAAAAAATTTCATGTGTTAGTAAGGGTAAAGGTACAGCAAAACAAGGTATGAGTGGATGGAACAACAAGCAAATCTGTTTAAAGAACTCCTTCTCTCTGCAAAGTTAACAATGACTGAATAGTAAATTGTTTTTTAATAAGTTTTGTATTCTCCTGGGGTATGGTTAAAGGGTTAATTTAACGCTTGACCCATTAAAACCGTTGAGTGCAGTGAGAACCTTGTAAGGCTGATCAGATGATTATTGCTGGAAGATAAGTGGCTGAAAACCGAGCCTCACTAGTTCAGGTAATCAAGGGAAATTGGCATAAAAGAGAAGATGCGGCTGAGTAAAGACAGAACAGCTACCTGAGATTCTATTACTTGTCGTCTTTCAAGCATAATAATGAGATTATAGTAACCCTAAACTGGCTGAAAACAGAAATCTGGCTGTCTGTCAAGTTCATTGTGTTGAGTTTTACAACACTCCAGATCTGGTTCCTCTGAACCTACAATAATTATACCAGGAAGACAGGCTCAAAGAAACCCTTTTCAACCTTGGACCTTTGTCAGGTTTTGGCTTATGACCAGAGTACCATTGTTTATGTCATGGGAAAGAAAAAAGAAAAAAAAACCCACACCAAAAAACATTGTTCATGTTTATTATTATTTTTTCATCATGCAATTCTTTAAAAAATATTGCCACAAGTCTTTCCTCACTCCAGCTGTCACATTGCCTTGTGATTTTCTGAATGAACTTGTTATAGAACCACGAGCCCCTCAGCTTCTCCATTGTTATTCCAGTCAGAGCCTTTTGCTGGAATAATTTTTTATGTCTTTCACTGACACAGTCTCACATCACACACATGTAGTGTAGTGCTCCTACTTCTTAAAAATAAAAAACTGCGTGAGAGGCAGAAACTGTGAGTCCATTATGTTAACCTGAAAGGAACGTCTGTTTCCAGCATGGACTAGTCTTAAACTCAGGTTGTTTTATTATGGAGAATTGTCACAAACATGGGATATGAGACCTTGTTTTGAGACCAGTTTGAGATGGTAGCTGTAAGGCTGTTCAGGAAGGCCAGAGCCCAAGAGGCACGTTTGGAGTCAGCTGGCTTCAGCTCTGTCACTGGCACCATTTCTCCTGCTCAGAGGGACCCTCTACCTTCCTCCTCTCTTGGTTTATGTTCCTATAAATGCTTTTCCAGGTCAATGTAGGCTTGGGATCCTAGTAGAAAGAAGTAGGAAGTCACACCCATGACTCATTTCAGACTCTGAAAAGATAATCAGGTTAAAAGTCATTAATTATTGTGGAAAGATCTGTGTCAGAGGAGGGTGTCGCCAACCTGTTCCTGGCGGTCGCTGTTGCTGCTGTTGCATGGGCAAAGCTGCCTTGGTTAGGCTGGATGAGCTGGGCAGCTGGCATTATCCTGTCTGCTTTCTGCCAAAGTGCCTTGCAGGATTGTTCACACAGCCAGAGCTGCTGGAGCAGTAACCTCCCACCATGGTCAGGGATCAGCACCTCGGCACAGCAGTGCTGTCACTTAGCAGGGCAGTAAGAGGGGACATCTCACACAGCTCCAAGCCTCCACGCAAGAGGGGCTGATCTCTTGGCCCCTGATGCTGGCAGAAAAGCTCTTTTGCCCCATGTGTTTTGCAGTCTTTTGAGCTGATCGAACTGAGTTGCCAAAGAACCCTTTCCCCTGCTCTAAACTGTGTCTCTCAGATGGAGTCAGAGCACAGGAATGTCAGCTTGCAGTTCCAAAAAGTCCTTCAGACACAGATCAGGCCCTGAGCACAAGTATGGACTTAGGAATATGATTACATGCTTTGTTCAATGGAGATTGTTCTTGAAGCAAGTGTGTTCCAGACAGACACCCAGCATGTGTTAAGGGTTGTGCCCACTGGAGGATCTCCTATGATTTTTTTGTAGGCTATTGTGTTCTGACATTGTTCATGAGCTGCCTTTATTCCCATTTTCAACTCCCAAATATGAAGGCAGAAAAAGTACTACTGTTTGTTAAATGAGGATAAGGACTATCACTGAGCTACCTTCCATGGTTGCCATGAATTAGCAACCACTGGTAAATACTTTTGAAGTCACAAATATTTTTAAGGCCTTACAACGGATGTCAGAGCCTAATTTTCAGGGCTCCTCCTTCTTAAATGTGAGGTTTTTATCTCAGTGCTTTTTCTGGAAAGGCCACATTGTATGGGCCTTTCTGGTGTGAGCAGTACAGAAGAGTCCCATGGCTTTAACCTTAAAACTGAACAGAATTTCTGGCAGCAGTGTTTCATTAATCACACAGTAGATGTTTTTATTGCAGAACTATCTTCCCTGTTTGTGCAGAAAATCAGATTCTTTGTCTTATAACCGAGGCCCTCAGAATCAGCAAGTTTATGCCAAAGCAGAGCTAAATTATGAACAACCTTTGCAGTCCTAGGCTTGTTTCTCATAAATCAAAGTCTATTCAATGATGCCTTGCAGTACCTAAATCACTGGCTGTGAGAAATGAAAACACATTGTGCTATGGTACTTGCAATTAATGCAGGATCTATGGTGCCAAATCTTCAGAGCCCTCCAAGCGCTCACTCAGGAAGATGGAACACTGCCGTTAAAGAGACTGGTGAGTTTGGCATCAAATCAGATATTCTTCACTTCAAAATTAGGATTCACCAAAATGGAACATTTCATGGAAGCCTATGTTTTAGCAAAGCTGCCCTGGGAGAGTTTAACCCAGCCTCAGAGGGGAGGAGTGGTTATTCTGGTAAGAGAAAACAGCTCGAGGCTAAGAATTGAGCTGAGCTCAATGCTTGCAAACAGATACTAGTACTGGATTTTTAGTTTACTGCAAATTTTATTTAAGGGGGAAAGAAAAAGGAAAAGGTATTCATAGGAGTTCAGTTACTAAAAATAAATATATATTTAAAATATTAGGTCCTAAGTCTTCATCAAAAAGCCACATTGTACAGTCTTTTCTTAAGTGATTAACACAGAACAGTCCCTTCCTGGGAAATGTCACTTCTAGAGTTGAGCAGAGAAAGATCGCAGCACAATCCAAGCTGTCCAGAGAGCAGAGGGGTGCCCCAAAAGTTTCATGCACAGTGCTCTGGTTTTCCCTCCCCAGCCATGCACCTGATCCCATGTCTGCTCTCATGGACCCAGGAACAGCTCACAGACCCGAGGTTTCTGCCATTTTCACTGAATATGCTTGGTAAGAGGAAATACATTCATGCCCACCGGCACATGGAACAGCAAATTTGGCTAAGGCAGAACTGAGAAACTCATTCTTCACTCTTCTGTCCTATGAGCATATTAGTTCATCCATATCTGACACCATTCACTTACTGTTTAATATTAACATGGATTTAGGACCTCATCTTCATATATTAAAAAATTACTTCCATGAGTAAATGAAAGAGAAATGTGAAAAGAAACAGGAATACTTGAAGATCAGCACAAGTCCTGAAAGTGAGGACTGAAGTATGCTTCACTTCAATTGCCTCGGTATTAGCAACTCTGAAAAAAAGAATGTTTGTAATATTGAATGAACCTCTGCAGTGATGTTAAGGCCAAATATTATGAAGGAACTAAGGGGAAGCTGCAGAGTTAATAGAACTGAATTGAAGCAAGGATTTTCCAAAGTGACTTAATCTGAGGCTTGAAAACTGAAAGAACTTTAATCCTTGTTGAGAAACTGCTGGCTCCCTTCACCCAAACATATTTATATAGATATTTAACTGATTTCACTAGTGAACAAGCTAATGTATTCTAGAACAAATTATTTTAAAATGTGAACTGTAAAATTATGCTACAAAGTTTATTAAACTTTCAGGTGTTACATTTTGACATACTCAGATCTTTCCTTTAACAATGACAGAATGCTACACAAAAATACTGCATTTCATCTGGTGCAGGTCTTTATCTTATCTTGACAGATTATTGTTGGTTAAATTGTAGAGCTGACTTAAAGGCAGGACTCTTCAAGGGAGTGAGAAATTAAGGCTTCACCAAATGGTAATAAAGCTATTAAAAATGCAAACAGAAAACAGCTACACTGTACAGGTTAGACAGCTAATCCAAACTAGCAGTTTAAAAAAGCAGAGCAATTACACTTTTATTTAAATGCAAGGAATATGAGCAAGAATAGAATGAGGTGCCTTGTTTAAATGCATTCTTTTGAATATTTATTAGAAATAATACATGTAGTTAAGCCACTTATCTGATTTCAGTGAATAAGTAAAATGAAAAAGATCAATTTTCATAATTATACTAAAGAAGTCTGTCTTTCATAAAAATCTCATTAATAACACCATTATTACTGAAGAAATATCTCAGTATTATTATTGTTATTCTAATTATCAGCAAAATGCTACTGATAATGTTGTCATAAAATTCCCTTTTAGTATCCTATTAAGGAAGATAGACTAAGTAGTGGTTTAAGTTAAATCTAGATACTAAGTGGCATTTAGCAAAAAAAAATTCTTTGTGTATTTGGATAAAATACATTATGTGTATAATTACGTAAATTACTTCAGGTTTGGGAAACAAGAGGTATGTAGATAATATATGTATTTTTGTATCTATAGAACTATATAGCCAGCTTGGAAGGAAACACACTGAGGCATGCAAGCAGAGTAACAAAATGTTGCCTGAGGACAAAAATAGTTTCTTGGCAAAATTTTAACAGACAGTTTCATTTATTTTTCATCATAATTATTAGAGGGCTTGTCAATCCTCTCTATTTTTTAATACTTGTCTGGATTTATTAAATTACTAAAGATCTGGGGATTCTCTAGGTATTGAGATTAGAAAGGGCGTATTGCCTTGCACAGGAAGGAAATTTTAGCTGTTTATATCCATTTTCCAGCATGATTCAAAACTAGGCCAGTGTGGGCTGCAGCACAGAGGAGGGAGCAGGAAGGATTTTTGGAGCTGGAACCTGACAATTTCTCATTCTTATGGCAGACAAGGACCTGGGCAGCCAACATGGCTAGAGAGGAGGATAATTTGCTCCTGCCATGTAATTCTCAATACATGGGCTGGCCCCATGTTGAGAATCAGCAAACATGGAGAGCAGAACCTCAGCCAGACAAGGAAGACAGCTGGATCCCCATCTGAAAAGCTGACTAATAAATAATAGCCATGGTAGCAACCAAAGTCAATAAAAAGCAGGTATGCAGGCTTCCTTGGGAGTCCAAGGCTGTGAAGAGCTGTCTGAAGCAGGAGGCATCTGGAAGATGAGGACACAGTTGGAAGTGTTGCTCAAGATGTCATGGGAAGGCAGTCTGCTGTCCTGCTGCCCTCCCTGGGCTCTCACACCGTGCAAAAAGAACTACCCCACTGGCAGCATAACAATCCTGTAACCCATACCTCTGGAAAGATAATATAATGAGAAATATTCAGGTTTATGAAGCAATAGCTTTTCATTGATTTAGATGGTTCTGGTAATTTCTGGTTCTGCTTTCACAGCCACAGCAACTTAAGTTATAGTGTAAACAAGTTCATTTGACAGTACAAGATGCTGGTGTGTGGGAGGTGATGAAAAGAGTAGACTAAAGGACACTTTTCTGGCCAGGTCTTGATTATTGATATACACTTCCCCTTAAATGCACAAAAACATGAAGGGCAGTGATTGGAAGAATGAATGTTTACCATGGCACTGATTAGGAAATGCCTGCAGGCATGATTAAGGAGGACCTAAGCAAAAATTCAAGGCTTTTCCTGAGCAGGGTTAGAAAGAAACACATTCCAAAGCAAATCATAGACTGTTTTTCTCTTGATCCATATTAATTTTTGTTAATTGGTATCACATTCTGAAAAAGCCCTATCAGGTGAAATTTGTGTCTATAACTTGACTACCTCCCCTTGTATTAAAACACTTAGAGAAAATTCATTTATCTGAGTAGAGAGAGTCAGGATACTTTCAGAAACAACTTCCAGTGTATTGCAATCACTGGATGCAATAGAGAGGGTTGTACTTATACCAACGTGTCACAGGTGGCATTTGCCACTATGCATGAAAGTTAAAGCAAACAGAAACAGCTTTTATCACAGCAGAATGTCATGATCTGCACTTAGGGTTCAACCTTTGCATCGACTATGTGGGCAAAAATTGACATGCCTCAGCGAGTAGGATTGAGTTCTCCACTTGTTTTAGAAAGTGTTCTAAAAATAAAATCAATATAAGGAGTTGTAAAAATAACTTTTTTTTTTTTACTTGCTAGGGAGAACTGCATAAATTACAGCTTTATTTTCTTCTACTTAAGAATTATGTAAGTTGTATGAAAAGCTCAAAATAATTTTATACTACCACTGTGCTTTTGCATCTGCGAGTCTTCAGTGATTTCTCTTTTCCTCATTTTTACTTTCTCCCTTTCTCTTGTTCTCTCTCCTCCACTCTGTCTCTCCATGACTCAGGCAAGCACACACATGCACACACTCTTCAGTAAGAAGGGCATATTCCTTAGGCAACCCACAGTTTTCATGCTTGAATGTGTTCCCGTGGCTTCCAGTATGATTTTTCTCAACTTTGGTGTATAACCTCCTACCTCTGCAGGGCAAATTGATTTCACTTGATCTCTTGGGTGCACACTTAGGGCAGGTCTCACCTGGTCAATCTTAGTCTCCATCCCACTGTTTGGATTTACTGTGGATACTTTGTAAACAGTAGCTACTTTTAAGGAAAAAGAATATAATAAAACATCACCAGAGTATACTCTTCAAGAAAAGAAGCATCTCCTTTTCTCTAGCACTATTTCTGTTACTATAACAAAGCAAATCATAATTAACTAGGGATCCAAAGATTCCTCACATTCCAGCTAAATCTGCAATTTTCCTGTCCAAAAACCCTCACTAGATTTTCTTAGCAAAACTGTAAAACCTACAGAACAGTGAAGCCTGTGTCCCAGTCTCCCCGGGAACACGGGACAGGCTTCCGGGGCTGTGCGTGCAGTCAAACCTGCACTCACAGAACCAGCAACAAAACTCACACTAACCCAGGTGTGCTCCCCCCTCACAGTCCTTGATTATGTGATCACAAAGCCACACACTCCCCCAGGCCTACAAAGTTGGGCACATGGGTGTTTTGCAATATTCCTTTAGTCCAACCCAATGACTTTAACTGATGTGTCAGAACCTTTGTTGTTGTAACCGCTCTTGTCTCAAATGTTCACATTAACAAATTGTTCAGCCTTGATGTGCTGTGTACTTACTAAAATGAAAACCTTGTTTTCTTCTGGAGAAGGTACTTCAGAAATGTAAGCATGTAGAAATGTAGAAATACCTTTTGATGAGTGGAGTGCCTTGTTTGTGACTGTATTTCCTACATAAAGCTGTACCTGCTTTGTGTTTTTCCTGTGACCAGTCCTCAGGTGTTTTTAAGGCTTGCATTCACTGAGCAGTGTGTTAGATCTCTCTTCCTTCTCCATTTCCTTTTCTTCTTCTCACCTCACCTCTCCTTCCTTTTTTTTTCCCTTTTTCCTTTTCCATTTTCCATATTCTTAAGAATCTGCCCTGGTTTATTGCTGATCTGTAAGTCAACAGCACCTCAAAGACATGGAGGTGTTGGAGCACATCCAGAGAAGGGCAGTGGAGCTGGTGGGGTCTGGAGCACAAATGTTGTGAGGAGTGGCTGAGGGAGCTGGAGTTGTTTAGCCTGGAGAAAAGGAGGTTCAGGGAGCCCTTGTCCCTCTCTACAAGTACCTGGAAGGAAGCAGTAGCGAGCTGGGTGTTGGTCTCTTCTCACAAGGAACAAGCAATAGGACAAGAGGAAAGGGCCAGGGTTTAGGCTGGATAGGCAAAAATATCTTCATGGAAAGGGTTGTCAATCACTGACAGGCTGCTCAGGGAAGTGGTGGAGTCCCCATCACTGGAGGTGTTGCAAAGATGTGTAAATGTGGCACTTGGGGACATGGTTTAATTGTGGATTTGGCGGTTTTGGGTTAACTGTTGGACTTGATGTTCTTGAATATCTCTTCCAACCTGAATGATTCTGTCATTCAGTAACTCAAGGAGAATAATTTGAAAAAACAATTCCCCAAAAAATACTTGGGATCTATCTATGCATTCAAGTGTCACCTTTTCACATTTTAATGAAAGGTAACACAGAAATAATATAGCAGGATTTTTATCCTGCAATGAGCTCAGAAAATATCATGTCTGTACAAAAGTGCCACAGCTTCCTAAAATTACTTTAGTGCATGAAAAACTGAATTTGTTCACTTAGGGGTTTTTTAAGAATTGAAACAAAACATTAAAGAAATAATTGCATGCAGGAAATTACTGCAAAATGATATGTGACCCGTAGTTACCTATCAATGTTACTGCAGGTGAATGTGCTTTGCGCCAGATTGTGGCCAGCCACTGAGAATTTCAGGAGAGAAAGAGCAGCCTACAGCAGATAAATGGCATTTTTCTATCTTAAAATTATCTTTCTATCCCATCTGATTTCTATGTCCCTGTTCCCAGCAGAGAAGGTCAGGAAAAAGTAGATTTTGTAAACCACTGGATGTTAGGCTAAGACCATAAAAGCTATTCCAGTCAGGGCAGACTCTTAACTGCTCCTGCTTTGCTCCAAGGAGCAAAAGTGGCCCTTGGGAATGTGAACTGGGCACCTCAGATGGACAATGAGAAGAACTCACTTCAAAGCGTGCCAAGGAGTACTTGATAAACAGCCCCGGGACAGTTAGAGAGAAGCCATGTCCATTAACACCCACAAGCAGCCCTTAGACACACCTATGATCCTTTCTCCACCAGTATTGGCATGAATTAACTGCACTGGCTTGTTTCCTTTATTTTCTAAATCTGGTGTAACCTTGAAACTTCAAACATTTTTTTTTTCTGTTATGCATTTCAGGTTCTCCACAACGGTTCCTGTAAATTTCACCACGGCTCCATACATAATTTCTCTTCACATAAAGCTGTTGTTGATTTAACATTATGCAGAAAAACATATACCCTATCTCTCCAGTCTCTCCACCCTAATTTCTATCCTGATATTGGAGGTATATTATGACATTTATTTCTATTTGCCATTTTAGGGGAAGAATATGTTTATAATTTATATTAACAATACATATGTTTATGGTTAAAGGATATTTTCTGTCTCCAAGTAGGAAGGCAAATAACTGTTTTCAGTCACTACTTATTAAATAAAATTGTAGCTACTAAATGGCCAACTTTAGCCATTTTTAAGTCTAGCCATTCAGTTAGCATGGCATTCCCACCTAGAAGATATTTACCTTTAAGAAAAATTACAGAAAAAACACATATATGGGAAGGGAGAGGGGGGACAGAATGATTCATAGAAAGAGTCATGGCTCCTGTGGAGCTATTCTTTGTTTCACAGCACAATCTGTGCTGTAATCCTGTCTGCTCAAAAAAGAGTGTAAAAGGGTCTGTTATTTCACCCCTCATTTACATGGTAAGAGTGTGTTTTGATCCCCAACTGCTGAACAAAGAAAATACAGTAGCCGATGCTCTTAAATGTTTACAGTAACATGCTTTTTCACAAAGGAAGGGGTCAAATTAACTCTGCTAATAGTCCTCAGAAACACTGCTTTTTGTCTGTGCTGTGACAAACATCAACCAGCCTTGGCTGTGAGATTTGGCCTCATTTGGAGGTCCAAGGCTCTCTTGCAGGTTTCTCTTTCCAACCAGTGCAGCTTGTGAGCTGACCCAGCACTGCATGACTGTGCACTGGCAGCATGTCATCTTCACTGGCTTGGAGCTTCTCAAACCATTAGGACTTATGGGGGAACATGGTTCTTTTAGGTGCATAAACTTCACATAACCACAACGTGTTTATGGGTCTAAGGAACCTCCAGAAACTGGTCCAACACTCCTGATCAAGCAGGGACACCTAGAGCCAGTTGGCCAGGACTGCCTCTGGACACCTGACATATCTCCAAGGACAGAGACCCCACAAACCCTCTGGACAGCCTGTGCATGTGCTTGATCATCCTCACAGTAAAGGTTTTTTCATATATAAAAGGAGCTTCTTGAGTTTTAGGTTGTGCCCATTCCCACTTGTCTTGTCACCACTGAAAAGAGCCTGTCTCCGTCCTCTTTGTGTTTTCCATTCAGATATTTTTATACATTGATAGGATCCCTCTGGGCCTTCTCTTATCCAGGCTGGATAGTCCCAACCCTCTCCAGCTGTCCTCATACCAGAGGCACACCAGCCCCTTAACAATCTCCATAGGCATTCATTGGAATTCCTCCAATATGTCCATGCCCTCTTGTACTGGTACTCTCTCTTGGAGAGCCCAGAGCTGGACAGAGCCATCCTCCTCATGCTGAGGACAATGCCAGAAGTGCTGAGGAAAATGACCATACCCACTGGAAAGCAATACTTGCTCTCCAGCTGGGCAACCCCCAGGACTAGTACCTGGGGTATTTCCCTCCCCAGCTGCAGAACTTTTCACTTGCTCTTGCTGAACTTTGTGAGGTTTTTGGCAGCTCGTATCTTCAGCCTGTCAAGGTCCCTCTGAATGGCAGCATGACCCTGGAATATCAGTCAATCTTCCCACTTTTGTGTCATCTACAAATTTGCTAACAGTGCACTCTGCCCTGTCATCCAGACCATTAATGAAGAGGTTAAACAAGATTGGTTCTCTGGAGTATACTGCTAGTGAGAAGCCTCCAACTAGATTTCATGAGAACTGACCATCACCCTCTGAGCCCAGCCATTTCATCCAGTTTTGAGTACACCTCACTGCTTGCTCATCATAATTCAACAGTGTCAAAAGTCTTTCTTAAGTCCAGGTAGAAGATACCCACTGCTCTCCTCTCATATATCCTGACAGTCATTTCACCATAGAAGGTTACCAAATGGTCAAACATGGCTTCCTTTTGATGAAGCCATGCTGACTACCCCTTGATAACTTTCTTGTCCTTCAGGTGCCTGGAAATTATTTTCAGGATGGTTCCAACACTTTCCGAGGGATCAAGGTGAGTCTGAGCAGCCTTTAGTTCCCTGAGTCCTTCTTCCCTTCCCTGGAGTGGTATTTGCTTTTCTCCAGCCTTTGGGAAGTAATCCCAATTACCATGGCTGATCTAAGACCATTGAGAGTGGCCTCACAATTCATAGTCACAGCTGCTGGTTCCTCAGCACTCATCAGGCCCCACAGACTTATGCATGCCTGCTTTGTTCAAGTGCTCCAAGATCTGATCTTCTTCCACCAAGAGTACATTTTTCTTGCTCCAGCCTTTCCTCTGGTGTCTTAAACCTGGGATTCTTGAAGGTTGTTCTTGCTAGTAATGACTGAGGCAAAGAAAACATGAAGTACTTCATGTCCTGCATAACCATGTGCCCAGTCTCCTTCAGCTGTGGGCTCATATTTTCATTAGCCTTCCTTTTTTCACCTGTGTACTTATAGAAGCCCCTCTGTTGCCTTTGCCATCCCTTACCACATTCAGTTGTGGTAAATCTGACTGTGACTTTTTTCCACTTAATGCTGGGCTAACACATTGGATTTCCGCAGCCCAGGAGATGACTGTGATGAAGTGTTAAAAGGACATCAAGACCCAGAGGATGATATTCCCTGTCATCATGTCTAACTGCAGACCTGGAGAAGCATCAGTTGAAGGGAAGGTATGGCTAGTGCTGCTACCCAAACACTGTGAAAGGATTGCCAGCCTGGGTTTAAAACACCATTGAACTCAGACAAGGGCTTGCTGGGATGGTTGCGTTGGATATTAAGAGGGTAGGAGCTATGTTTAAGTCACAAAGGCTGTGACACTAGACACTATTAGTGTAGTTTTAGTCCTTTAACATGGTCACCCTGACATTCTTACTGTATTCATGCCACTTCACACCCAAATCCCTTCTCCAGTAAGTTACTTGTCTTCCTCTGGAGGGAAATCTTAGTGCAGCTGATAGGCCAATTTGCTGAAGGACACATGACAAATAAGCCACCTGGCTGTGACTAATTCTGCCTTGAGCAATCCTGTAAACTCTCCTAACATGTCCTTGCACAACCTGGCATTCCCATGCCCTCATGCCCCCTCCCATGTCACACATCACTCATTGTCAGCATCATGCTAGAGAGCCCCTCTGCTGTAGGCTCTGACCTGCTTTACATTGAAAAGTCATTCTACACTGAAGTCCACAAAATTCTGTGAAGAATGATGTCTTACAGTCACAGGGTACTAGTAAACACCTGGATTGGGCTAGGGCAGACAGCATTATCCTAGGGCAGGGGAGTCACCAGCCAGCCTCACATTTGGCAGGGGTCCCAAGATCTCTCACCAGTGCACTCCCAAGAAGTTGTGGATACAGATTAAAATAGAGACTCTGTGTCTGTGCATTTTAGTTTATACTGTTTTTCTAACTGGCAATAAATAGAACTCAAGGAAGAAGAATGAAAATAAAACATGGCCAAAGAAAACCCACACAGTGTCCTGTAGGTATTCAAAGGGCAAGCTCCCTGCTGTGGAGCTCTGTGATTGAAGGCCCCTGGCACTGACAAGGAGACGAGAGCCCACCCAGCTGGGTGCTGTGGGAGATCCCTGGGAGTTCAGTGAGGAGAGCTGATCTCCAAAGACTGTGTGCTGCAAAGGCAGCTGCCCAGAGATGCACAGGAGATCTGCCTGAGCTTCTCAACACCTCTGCAGGCAGCCACTTCTGAGGCTTCAACTTCATGATTAGGGTCTCTTTGAGGAGTAGGTATTCCTGGCAAAAATGGGTTTGTTTAATTTTGGGAGAGAAAGAGAATTTGCCTTCTGTCCTGGAATTAGGTGACATTTGGATTACTTTGAATGCATTTAGATCATAAAGTACCTCAGGCAAGAGATTAGTCACCAAAGTTTCCAGATGCAGGATATTTAAAGATTTTTGTAATCTAACTCTGAGTACCTAACAAACCAAGACTGAACAGTGAAGTAGACTATTTTGTACAGTTACCAAGAAATAGATAAAAAATAGCCTTGGACACCCCTAAAGCATTGGGCTAGTTACTGGAGACCAGAGCTGTGATCAGTTGGTTAAACTCTGTTTCTCAGTTTAAAACCAAGATATCCCTTGTCATTCTTTGGTGGCTTGAGGAACATCATCAGGTGTCAGATTTCTACCAGTACTTATGCTACATTCACACAGTACTGAGGGTGCCATCACAGAACAGTTGCCATTATAATATATGTTCTGAAAACTGGCAATGGACCTCTGAGGTGTAAAGAGGCACTGGCAATGTCAAAATGAGGTGGTAGCTTCTTAATATGTAACAATCTGATGTTAAGTATTTTTACTTTTGTTATCCAAGTATGTTTGACAGACCTTATATTTTTCACTTAATTCTTCTTGAAGTGGGATTTTATTATATCATTGTTATTAGAATTATGCTATACAGTTCCCCATCTTCATTGCTGTATAGAGAAGTTTCTCATTTATGAATTTAAAAAGATGTATTAAATTTCTATTCGAGACAAAGTGCTGACAAATCTATAAAATAAGGAAGGCAAGACAGTTGCACCCTGTATCAAGGTCAAAGTAAATGATATAATAATTTCAAAAGTGTTGATCATTTTATATGTGTGTTATAATGGTGATAAGAAGTTTTCCTAGATGTGTGTCTCCTCTTAATGGTGTTCTCCCTCATAAAGACACACATTAGAATTGCCTTCTACACATAAATGACTTTTCCCCTGAACTTGTGTCCACTAGATTCTTTTAATTGCTCAACAAATCCTACAGTATCTTGTTTACTTAAAGAAACTTTCCCATTTCTCTCTGATCATTCCTCCCTCAGACAACTCATCTAAAGCCTTCATATCTGGGCAGCAGAGGAATATAAAGCTGTGCCAGCAATACCTGCAGGAGGACCATGAGCCTTTCCTCTTGTCCTTCTGTATTTGCAACTGCTCCTTATTCACCTGTCAATACCACAGCAGAAGACAAGCCCCATGGTCGCAGCTGGAACTGTGATGGGGAGGCTTTTGCAGGGCCCCAGCTGTGTCCTTCACGTATCAAAATATACAGAGGGATCCATAGTGTGTGACCAATGTTTGTGGCAATCTCAAGAGTGCAGCCAGCATCAGCCTTCTGAGGGTGCAAGACAGGTCCTTAAAAAATAGGGTGAATTTTGCTGTGGTCCCCACAGCGTCTTTTTCCTTTCTTGGCTCCATGCAGTTGTTCCTATTGCCTGTCCATGAATTGCAGACTGGACCAAATGTAACTCAGTTTGTGTATGTATTACTACATGGTTTTAAATAACTACAGAATTGTGGTTAGTGAGGGAGTGCAGCAAGGAACAGGACCACTGAGCAAAAATCCTACTGAGCAAAAATCCTACTGAGCACCAAACAAAGACTTGGTAGCTCTGCATTAGTCAAAAGTGAGAAAATTGTCTGGGCATCTTTTTCATAACTGCGAATTCTCTCAGAACTTCTCCCTAAAGGCCTGAGAAGCCAAGGTCTGG
Organism: Cisticola juncidis; assembly: GCA_013400215.1. NCBI lineage: Eukaryota > Metazoa > Chordata > Aves > Passeriformes > Cisticolidae > Cisticola > Cisticola juncidis. The sequence goes on along the minus strand of VXBR01002036.1, from coordinate 1,490,269 downwards.
TCATGCCATTCAGAAGGAGGATTTACACATATGTGTCAAATATAATTGCTTGCATTAGTAAATGCCATTGGCATGTGTTTATATAATTATATTTTATACTTTTTATTATATAATTTATAACATTTATTAATATTTCAATGACTCAAAAATGTGGAAGATGTGCCAGAAAAAGCCCAAAGAAATCACAGTATGTTCCTTTCCCAGAATAGCATGAAGACTGAATTGAAGGCAAAAAGGAGCATTGGGACTATGGATCTAAGAAGAAAATCATATAATGAGTCCCATCAATGAGACACTGACAACTTCCTCAGCTGTCCCTCCTTATGTGTTCTTCTTCAAATGGAAGAGAATTGGGGAAAAAAAACCCCAAATACATAGAATTTCTGGGAAATAGTATTCCTGACACAAAGTCTAATCTCGGAGGCTGAATATAAGTGCTTATGAAGAAGGAAAATATAATGAATATTGGATCTAAGGTCCACTGGAGATCAGAAAAGGAAAAAGATAACCAAGAAAACAGATGGAGGAAGGCCTGGTGATTGGCAACAGATTTCTATTTTGATAGTTTCCAATGTTACAACATTCAGTTTTGTTCTCTCTGCCATCTTCACAAAAGGAAAAAAAGGAGTGTATTTTGAGGAAAAAAACATTGTCTGATGATCATTCTGACCAACCTTATCAGAGAGGTGATAGCCAAGTGATACTGATCCTCAAAGACAAAGAGAAAAATCTGGGAATTCTTAGGTGAGAGACATGGGTCAAGACATGTGGACTGAAGAATGGGTCAGATGGGTGAAGCAACTGTGAGGGAGGGGTTTCAGAGAAAAGAAAATATATAACTATCAGAGTAGCAGGCCTGTAATAAATGAAAACATCACAGCATGGAATATAACATCATCTTGTTGGAAAAGACTATTTTAGTCTCCAAAAACACATATAAATGGAGTCATAAGAAATATGGCAGTATTTGTTGAAAGTCTGACCCATTAAAAGGTGGATCAGGTGAAGAGACAAAGCCACATTTCTAGGGAGCCTCAGTACATGCAGAGACACAGAGACATTTGTATAGCCCAGTAAATCTGACTCATGGACTATAATAGAGACTGCTAGGGAGTGAGGGGTACTTAGCAGAAAAAGGTGTAAGCATTCTGTCATGCAGCAGATGTCAGGAGAACTGCAGTTGATCTCCAGAATACATTTTCAGATAACAGAAAAAGCAGTGATTATGCAGGTATATTAAAGAACAGGGATAGCACAAAGTTCTGAACTGTTTTGTTCTTTTTGTACTTAAGAACAGAGCATAGAAGCATTTGAGAATTAGACTTTTTTTGTAATGCTAGTGAATGAAAATGAGCATTAAAGTTGTCCTAAGCTTGTGAATTCACATCATAGACTCCCAGGAACAGCATATCAAAAAAATTACTTGTTATTCCTGCAGACTTTCAAAGAACTCTTCTATATTTGTGACAGAGTTGAAGGCCCAGGAATCTTGACGTTTGAGCTAGGTAGGCTTGTCCTTGCCTACAAAGAAAGAGATTCTATTTCCCAGTGGGCAAGCAGAAATTAATTCATAATTCCAACCCCCTGTTTATTAGTTCCACTCACCAGTAATGGACAAGAAACAAATCCGTGTGACTTGGGGGACTGGTTACTGTGGGAGAGCATTAAGCATGAATAGTGGAGGCAGAGATCCAACGTGCAGTGGGCTGAAATTGGCTGAAATATGTTCCCAGCAAATATTTCCTGAATACTTATAAGTAACAACAAAATACAAAAAACCCCTAAAGTGTTCCAATGGGTTTGTTAACGATAATAGCCCATCATTTGGTGAACACACTGTTTGCCATCAACTGTTTGTCCATCCCTCCTGCTGATGGAAGAGAGTTCTGGCTGAGCAGATAGATGTTTTTTTTCTGCTAACTTTGACAACACTTGGGTCTGTGGTCCTTGACCAGAGGAACTAATTAAGTAGTAAAATCAGCTCTTTGTAAGACAGGAAGAAAGGGTAGAACCACTGAAGAACGAGGCCCTGATTAGCTCACAACTGTTTTCTGTATATTGCAAATCATTAATGCTTCGTGGTCTCTGAGACTAATAAACCAGAACTGTAAATATAACAATAATATCACAAATCATATACGAATCTTACAGGATCTTTTTTCTTGGTTCATTAATTGTTCATTTTGTAACAAAAACTTCTTTAACTTCTTATTTACTGATCTTTATATTTTGATTCTATACATTAAAGCTGAACTTAGCTGGCAGGTTCTTTGTAGCATGGGTAATGGTGAAAAAAGAATAAGAAAATAGCTCTCCTCAAGTACTGAAATGCAGAAAATTTGCCAGAATTAGCACAAACGCAGACTACAATCAGCCTAATATTAAATGAACACTCACTGTATCTTTCCTCTGCCTGTTAAACTACTAATTGATGTGCTACTGATGAATAAAAGGGCTGCCATTTCATCCATGAACTCACTTCACTGCTGCGGTTTACTGAGAGCCCCAAGCTGCTGAGCTCATTACAGATCCCTTCACTGAACTGGCTTTACAGGCAATTTTGTGAAGGGGCAGCATCAGAGCTAGCCCACTGATTGGGACTCCATTGGCTCAGCAGGGCTCCAGGAGTTCAGGGGAGAGAGCACAGCACTGAGATAAAAATATGTCTTTGCCTCTGTAGTGCCAGGAAGATTGCCTGGCTGCGGTAATTGGGAGGGACCTGGAGATCTGGGTGGTATTTTAGGCTAATCTCGAGGTGGGACCTCTGCAGCATGTATGTGGCTCTGAATATAATCTCCTTCAGCATCGTCATTTATACCATTGCAGGCATTTATAATCAGAACCATCCTTGACTGACTCACGGCTGTCGCTGCACCTCAGACTTATCTTGCAAGAGTGAGGGGGGATGAGGGGAAAGTGAAATGGCTGTGCAATGAACACAGTGAAATTTTAATGTGGTGTTGAAGTTATAAAATGGGACAAATTGCCCTGGCAGGACCAAGACTTAGTAGGACTTCTTAGATACATAGTGCTCTCTCAGAAACTGACTGTAGAGTTGCACAGCAGAGAGGGGGTTTCTTAAACACCCTCTGTTGAGATTTATTTTTCAGTTCTGTCCTCTTTCCCTCTGTAATGATATTTTTAATTCTCTGAACAACCTAGCCCTAATATCAGCTATCTCACCTGCATTTAGAGCCCAAAACTCGAACATTTGAAATCTGGGGTGGTCAGAGGAGTCTGTGTTTCTTCTTATCCTTCATGGACTTGGTAAGGCAGAAAGAAAGAGAAGAGAGAGAAAAACAGGAGGAGTGTAAGAAACAGTGACAGACTGAAAGCAGGAATAAAATCAACAGAAGCAGAAGTAAAAAGTTTGACAGAAAAAGCTAGAATAAAAATTCAATCATGGGAAATATTGAGCTACTAAGCATTTTTGATTAAGTAACACGCTGGACTACTTTCTTTGCTTGCCTGCTTGCTTCAACAGATAAACAGTTTTACAGGGTATTGCTTGTTTTACTAGTAAAATGTGTTTCAGCAAAACAGAATATGTCATTCCTCCATTTTTTTAATTAAGCAATTTCATAAAATACAAGCATGATTAGGTGAGGAATGCCAATTGCTCATTCATTGCATGAAATATCTGTGCCATTGACCAGTCTACCAACTGCCAATTACAGGCTGAAATACCTACAGTAAGCCTTATAAGTCTTTTTATATGTTACTGCAACATTTTCGTGAAAAAGTTGCAGTGGATATTTTACAGTGTGTGTAAATTATAACAGTATAATTACACAAAGAAAATGTAAATTTGATTAATTTTAATGTTATTTTTACCCTCAAGCAAAGTGCTTTACAAACTTAAGTGCATCATTTCTTTTCACAGCATCAGTCCCCCAGCCACGCTGCTGCAGCGATCTTTAACACTGGACATAAACACTAGGAAACCTTCCAAGATGAGGAACTGTGCCCTCACCCAAAGCAAGATGGAAAATTTCAGGACATTAAAGCACACTTACAAATAAACAAAAGGAGAAGGTTTCTATATTTTGAAATGACACCGCTTTTCAGGCCACTACGTCTCTATTTTGAAACCCAATGAGGAGGTTGATATCTGTAAGTGCTGAAGGCACAAATGACTTTTATTTTTCCATTAGGGCCCCGTACCTAAAGCTCTAGCCCTGAAGTAAGAGCTGGTATGAGATTTTTTTTTTTTTTTACAGTTGTTTCTAATTATTTCTAATGCCTTTATGACTAATATAATTCTAAGAAGAACTTAACACAAGCCACTGCTGGTCTTAATTCTGCACAGCTACTCAAGAACATCTGGCTATGAACCTAGAGGATGTTGGAAAGATTTCAGAAGAGGACAAGGAGCATGGTTAAACAACTGGAAAGCATAATTGGCAGAGTGTGTAGAAGAAAGGGAAGGTATTCAGCCCTGATAAATCATATTAAAGCCCATGTTAAAGGATGACTTGGCCATGTAGTGTCTGTATGGGGGCAAAAGGATAGCTGTAGACGACTCTTCAGTCTATCAGGAAAAGGTTACACTGGAAGTTCCAGCTAGACAAATTTTTGCTTAATGAAAGGTCAAAATGGTCAATGGTGATGGTAATTAACCACTGAAATTGTCTACTGAAAATCCAGTGAATTTTTCATCCTTGAAAATTCTCCAAATAAAACATGTTTCTAAAGTATACTTCATTTTAACCACAGGCTTTTGATCTGAAAGCAGAATTAATTCAGGAAAGATCAGAGATATTCATAGACCTAACACCTATAATATTTGCTATGTGAATAAAATGTAATGCAAAACACAGCAGTAGGCCAATCATTCCATTTTACTGTTCAGTTAAATTCTATCCAGAGAGCCCTTGGCAACATTTTGTCCGAGGTTTTGTGCAAAACTGTCAGTGATGCAGAGCAAGAGAAGGGAATTGCAGGTACATCCTGATTTCAGATCTCAGAAAAGAGTATAATTGACTTCTGTGGGAGTTGGTCCAAGGTCTTACTGAGGATTTGAGAAAACAGAAACACTTTTTTTTTTTCCTAGCCTCATGTGTAAGAGGGTAAAGGTTTAGAATATTTATAAAGGCTTAGAATCCTCCTAATTACCATGGGGTTTATTGTGTCAGGCAGATAAATTTTCTGTGATCTCTCAGGTATAAAGTTAGGGATAAACTTGGGCATTTCAGAAGAAGAGATTCAGCCCTATCACCAAAGCTAAAAACTATTCTGTCTATAGCAAATTTTTTTCATTTAAATGTTTCAAAACATGTACAAAATGAGTCCTAGGATTTACTTTTATACATTAAAAATAATGCTGGGTATGGAAATCTTGTCATGGTTTTTTACCAGATGAGATAATGTAATTCTGCTTCCATTTCTGCTTCCCTGGCCACATAGGATAGATAATCCACAAACTTACAATTTTGTATGTCATATACTTTTGATTGAACGTCTTTCTGAAATCTGAGTTTTTAATAGAGCCATGGACTCAAATTTCTGGTCCTGTAAAAGCCCAGAAGATAAGGGGTCACTGTGTATATCTCAAACACTGATAGCTGGATAGCTGTGGATTGTTGGTAAGAACAGCCTGTGAGAAGGAACAGGAGAAATGAACCCTATGAAGGCAGGGCAGCACTTTTCTTGGACAAATACCCTTGTTCTGATTCCTGGACAAAAGCACAACAAGAAGGAGCAAGAATGAGGTCGAGAAGCAGGCATGTCCTGTTGACCAAAGGCCAGCCCAGTAGGGGAGGATCAAGGCCACAAAAGATCCCAAAGCCCCCCTACCCATTTCCAGAAAGGTCTAGACCATGGCTATGCCATTGATAACTAATGCGTAGTTATGCCCATGATAACTAATTTGTGTAGAAAGTGAGAAACTCAGCTCCAGGTTGGGAAAACTTGTCTGTGAAAAGGTGGCCCTCTTAAGCCCAGGCAGCACCCCCTTAGGACCCTGGGCAACCCATCAGCTGGATCCACACTGGAGTCAGGACTTGTGATCTTTGTTTTCTTGTCTTCCCTTCTTTTTCTCCCTCTCTCTGCCTGTGTGTAATCCTCCTCTCTTTTCTTTGACCCTACCCATCATTCAAAATGCAATACTGTGTGTTTATGTTTAGTAGGATAAACGACTTACATATCAATTTCCAGGCTGTGTGTATAATTTACTAATAAAGCTTGGTAAGTTTTTGCAGACTCTCTGACTTCTGTAGTTTGTTTTTGACCACACGCATCTATGAATCTCAGGTCTTCCCTTCTCTTTTAAGGTGGGATGCCACAGGGCTCTGTAAACATATATTTTCTATATGTAAAATTAAGAAAGGGGTAAAAATATATTTCAAAGCAAAATCCCACAAGCTTTTAGATTCTACTGAAACTGTAAACTCTCCTTTTACTGACAAGCTCTGAATTTTTTAGATTTCACAGTGTCAACTTCTCCTAGCACAGTGAGACAAGCTGCATTCATACAGAGAATGACCTGATGAATTCTCTTTAAAGTCATACTGAAGTGAAATCTGGACAATAAATTTCAAAGATGCCTAGTATATAGGTGTAGGAAACAGCATCTTGAGTGTATTAGCATGTACAAAGCTTGCTTTTTAAAACTGGTTCATTGTCTGCTTATGGGATCATGATGAACTGTAGATGCAAGAAGCATCTTTTTTTAATGCTTTCTAGTACAATACAAAATATAAATCCCATATAAGTCTGTTTTACCACTGGGTCCTGCATTTTTCACCCACTTGAAACTGGAAAAATGTATGGCACACACAAGGAAGTTTGGAAGGAGCTGTAATACGAAGTGACTGCAGATCATCTGCTCTGGTAAAGGCAAGGCCTGCACATAAAGTTCCCACTCCTGTGAGTTATGGGTCATTTGCTCATTAACGAAGTGACTAATCCAGTAGTGAAGAGGACGTCTACTGAAAATAAATTACATTATACTACTGACTGCTGTGATGGATTCTTTATACGCTCTTTTTGTTATCATTCAGAAGAGCCCTTTTACCCAACCCTTGGTGTTGCTGCCATGTTGCAAGGAATTTTATCAGAGCAAACAGGAGTCTTCATGAGGCAAGAAACAATAGAACAAGCAGGAAATAAATAATAACCAGATAACCAGGAAACAGCACTAACACAATAGGTGTTCAGTCATTATTTTAAACTGTTGCATTTGTCCTGAAATGATCAGAACAACCACAGTGGAGCTGCAATAGTGAAGTTCACAATAAATCCACGCTTGTGCATTTAGAAGGCCACTTCAGGAGAGTTAAAGGGATAAATAAGAATATCGAGGGCTAGAGCTGATGTTAAAAGTAGGTGAGCTGGGAAACATTTCCAAGCATTTGAATTCTGTAACATTTTTTAAGCACTTACCACTGGAAAGAAACATTTTGCTTACCTACCATTTATGATTACCTAACACTAATAGGGAAAACTAGTTGGGATATTTAATCATTAGGGGGTTTCTTTCCCCACAGGTTGTCTTTCCAGATGGAGTTTAATGGGGCAAGCCTTTTCAGCCATTTCAGTCCGTGTAAGAGGCAAAAGACAGTTTCAACTCATTAAAAGACCTTTCTGCCACTGTCTGGTCACTAATAAAATTTTATAGATTATAGTTTGTTTAACCAAGCTATCTTGATCCTGGATATTCAAATTCATAGTATTTATGCAAACACTGTAAACTCTGAAAACTAGGGTCATTGTCTGCTTATGGGATTTCTGATAAGATTTTTTTATAATTTAACCTGTTCAGTGCTTACAGGATAAAGAAAAATGATGAGTAGATTCAAGTTTGCTTTATTGCCTATTGATGCTTACGAACACAAAAGGATTCTCCACCATATTTGTAGCATTCTGACTGCTTATTCCATTTTGATTTCTCTTTTGTACCTCTTCTGCTGGAGATACTTAAAAGAGACTCTGTCTGTAAGTAAAACAACCTCTAACAGTGAGCAGCAAAGTTCTGTCTGCTTTCCTTTGCAGCTCTCAGAGTCAAAGTTAAGTTTAATAGGAGCTAATCTGAGTCATCACAAAANAAAAAAAAAAAATCACTTTTTTCCCCCCTGTACATGTTGTAGTACAAAACAGAGAGAGATCCGAGTTTTCAGTTGTGGTTGTTTACAACCCTCTTTGGTAAGACGTGCTGAATTTGTGCTTAACAGCTGGAACAAGCTCCACATATTACTGCATGCTTCATCAGTTTTTTCCAAGTTACACAGAAGCCTTGATCAGTGAAGGTATGGGATTGATTTCCTGACATTTATTGAATAACTGTTATTTAAATTATTTTGTTTGTTTCAATGAATTTGTGATATATTGTATTTTACAATAGATTCTTTTTTCACCTGTTATTTACATTAAAAAGTCAATGCTGTGTTGCTAGAAATAAGGCAATGAATGCATACATGTAAAATTGAGATTCACCAAAAAAATCAAAAATTAGTGGAAATATACTAAAAAGTGCAAATTTTTGTGTTGTCATCAAATTTCATTTATTTGTGAGAAGTATTTAAAATTAAAAGCATTGCCATAAAAAGTAACCTTGAGCATCTCTGTTCAAGCATTTCTAATTCTTTCCAAATCAATCTGGTTTCACAGGAAAAGAAAGATGTAGCAAAAATAACCTTTTTCAGCCTAGTGGCAAGAGGCACAGAGGTGTAAAAGTCCTTGAACTGCAGCCCACCAGAAGTCATTGTACAGTGACATCACTCAGGGTTGGATCAGGGCTTGAGCAAAAGATATTTTGAATTTTAAATAGATGTGAGACCAGAATCAAGTTTAATATACAGATACGGTATCAATTGCACTGAAACTGTTTCTCTATTTTAGTAGTATCAGAAAACAATTCTATCAGTCTGCATCACTACCTGTAAAACAAGTTGATTTTCAGAGCAGAATTCTGAGTAGTTGACAATTTGCTTCCCCAAATGATTTCTTTTCACATTTTCATCAAAGCTATAATTCAATTTAGAAAAAGAAAATAAGTACTCCAAACAGGCTTTTTGTGGTATTTTTATAGTTCAGAATTCTACTCTGAAAAATGAAGTAGGAAAAACACAATGCTATATATGCAAATAGAATTAAAATACCTGAAAGTTTGCTTTTCCATGGTGTAGACATCACACAATAACTGACAGGAACTTAAATTTCATCATCATGAATTTGTAGAGTTTCTTCAAAAGTTATGTTGATAGTTAATTTGAGATTGCTGACTTAGATCACAATACAGTAATTAGCCAAAGTTAAAATTAAAGTAAAATTTGAAAGAAAATGAATCAAATAATACAATACATGGTGTAGTACTTTTTCCATGGGCAGCTCAATTGATAATCTTACAGTGCATGAACTATCAGGGAAGAAAAACGCTTTGATTGTACGACTCTGTTACAAAAGTGTCTTTGAATTAAGGTAGCAATACAATAGGTGCTAGCTTCACTGAAAATAGTATGTGTGGGGGTTTTATACCTACTTTAAAGATTGATTTTGCATCAATTTTTATTTTAGCAATAAAAACAGCAAATGTTTTGAGGACTGAAGGATGTCTCACAGTTCTCTACTGCTTTGGAGGAGTGTGATTAGTTACATATCACTCACACATGTCTTAGAGTAAAATAATTATTTGAAAGGCTAGAACAAATACTGAATAAAAAGAATCGATGCAAACATTTTAAGGTAATTCTGTTCCTTGTCTGAGTATGAAGTGAAACGAAACAGAAGGAGGAAAAGAAGAACCTGTATTTCAGCAGAAAGGAGTTCTTGTATCTTCCTGGCATCTCTGCTCTCCAGTAACTTTTAATCTCATAATTGGGAGTTTTAATCATTTTTCATGATGGAGAATTGCTTGCCTATCTTTTCCTCATAATTTTGAACTGAAACTGGAAGAATAAGAAAAACAAGACAAAACCTAAGCCCTGTACTCTCCACTTGCTGAATATATCTTTTGGGTCTTCTTTTCCCAGTGTGTGTGTGTGCCAGATGGTACTACTCTGGAATGGATGATAATAAACATGAAAAATATAGTTAGTGCACAGGCAGAGATATCTGTGGCTGAATGTACCAAGTCTAGAGGGCTAGTAGAGGGAAGTTCCAGCTGTGAGAGAAAAGCAAAATTCAGTTTCTCAAAGGATCTTGTTTCCAATTAGTTCCCCCCACCCAAGTTGGGCCACTGGGAAAGGAGGTTGCCCTTGCTTATCTGAGCAGCCTGCCTGAAGGGCAGATCTGGGGCCATTTCTCTCTCAGTAGAGCCAAGGTCATTAACCTGGGGTGGTAGGAACTGGTTTGGTTCCATGAAGGGACAAAAAAGTCTGAGTGGAGGTGGCTAACACACCTTTGGGCTCTCATCCCCGGCGTGTGAGGCTGACAGGCTGCTGAGAAGGGGTAAGGTCCAGCTGGCAGCACGAGATTGGAACTGGACTCTTGTGGGAGAGGATCTTGTCTGGGTTGAGAGTGTTGATGTGACTTTTAGGCCCGTTTCCCTTCCTTGGTCTGCACCCTGAAGACATCATCCGTCTCACCATCAACTGGGAATTGTGGTGGCCACAAGGAGTCTCTCCCCTCCACATAGCTCTGTGGAAACACCTACATGGGAGGCATGACAAGAAGCTGCTCCTCTTTGGAGTTCCTCCTTCACAACATCCTTCTGGAAGTGCTTCAGCAGAGAGCCAGGTGAAGATGCACCCACTTACACTAACAGGGCATTTGGCCCCTGGCCTCTGCATTGCTCTTGTCCTCTGTGTAGGCACTGGCTGCAACATTGTTTTTCCTCTGGTTTTCTGCATTCAAGTCGGTAAGTGACTTACCCAGATCCGAAGCATGTCTGACACTTCCTAGAACATAGATTGTGGGGGATCCATTTGTCTAAGAGGTAAAACTTTGAGATGATAAGTGAGCAAATACCTGGCAGAGAAGGGTGCTTAGAGTGCATATCATCTCTACTGAAATATTTGTATATTTGTATGAGACAAATAGCAGTATGAGTTCTTGCATTACTCATTTTACCACAGGTCTGATGTAGTTGAAAACAAGCTTTCTTTTAACATAGTAGTTATCCTTGGAAACCTCTTTCCAAGGTGAGGCAAAAGACCTTCCAGACAGAAAATGAAACAGTACCTATGCATTAATTTATTTTCCCCATTCACTTCCACCTCTCTTTGGTTTTCTTTGTCAGTCTCATCCTTTCCTTCTTATCCACCACCGCATTAAGGGGCAACCTTAATTTTGGGTAGCAAATCAAATCAGAGTGAATAATTATTTAGTTTTAAATTAATCCATCCTCTGCTTCCTTTGTAATTTATGTGACTTTTTACAGAATAACAAACCAAGCTAAGGGGAAAGAGACAGTTTAAGTGGTAGGAAAGAAGCACTGAATTATTCTTGGTCCTGCAAAGGATGTGTTTAAGAGCTTCTTAACTCAGCTCTCTCAGACTACTGAAACTTTCTCCTCTGCTCCTGCATGAACACTAAACAGTCTGCACTGAAGGGTGACCACTCTCATCTGTGACCGCTGTGTCGATGTTGTAGGCAGCGTCAGAGGCTGGGCAGTATCCATCTTTGTAGGCTCACTGGAGTAAGACTGTCCTTGGAGACGAAGCTTTGAATTCACTAACTCCTGCGAGATAAGAAGTTGGGAAGAGGAAACACCACCTCCAGCATTTTTAGATATCGATGGCACAGACCTTTGCTCCTTGAGCACAGGCTCCTGACATGAGGGTGGAAGAGAAGGGAGTTGCCTCTGCTCACCACATGGTGATCACAAATGTCACCTGAAGACAAAAGAAAATGAGAAGGAACAATAAGTGAAACACGGGCAATGATTTGGTCTCTTGAAAATGCGCATTAATCATCTGACAGCCCTCAGCTTCCCTGAACTGAAAGTTCATTTCTCATGGCAGAGCTAACTTTAGGAACCGTGCCGGGAGGCGAAGCTGGAGCAGGGCTGGCAGCAATACTCAGGATACTCAGGAGCGACAACTGCATAAGTGTATTAAGAAACAGAGTATTCACAAAAACTCCTAACGGATCCATAAATACCCAGCTTAGTTGCTGGTTTAATCATTCGCAAAGACATTGCCTGTCTCATTTAAAGCCGGGCATATCTAAAGTTTTGGAAGAGATTTTCAATAAATACTTCACTGCCTGCTCACAGCGACGTTTCCTCGGCTTTAGCTCATCAGAGTGCCTTAAAGAGACCAGACAGAAAATAAGTTAAATGCAACTCAAATCATCATCCGATTCGACGCTAAAAAAAACCACGAAAGGCGAGGCGTTCACCAAAAGGTTGCAAAAGGCGTCAGCTGCACCGCAGTTAGGAGTGGAGGGAGCGGGATGTGAGCGGGCAGTGTGGCTGGGATCCCGGTTCCCAGTTGTGGTGGTACTTCTTTCCTTTTTTTTTTTTTTTTTTTTTTTTTTTTTTTTTGACTTCGAAAGATGTCACAGTAAACTGAAATCTTTGTGGAAGGCTGATCATGCATTCAGACTGTAGAGTTTTCAAAATGTGATGTTTTGCAATGATGACATTAGAGTAGCAACCAAGGGTCCGAGACAGCAACGCCTGCTGCAGCTGGGCTTCGCTTTGAAATGCCCAAGACAATGGGGGCCACTGTTCTTCATCGCTTCGCCTTTCCATTCCATTTGCATAGTCTGTTCTGCCTGATTGACCAGCTTGAGCTGTCCAAGGGACCAGTATTGTTCACAGATCACTTCAAGATGGCACAGATGACAAGATTCAGGTGAGAGATGAAGTGGGATGATTCTCGAATGCCATAAGAAAAAGCTACCCTGGGAACTTTTAGCTCAATTGAAATAATTCGAGAATTTAAGCAGTTAGTTTTTTTTTTTTTCAAGAAACAGATCATATTTGGAAATGCGCTGCCATGACACACAAATAAGTAACAGGAGGTCTGTGTGTTTCGTTGAGGTGTTTTGTTTTGTTTGTGTTTGATTGTGTTGGGGGGAATTTTTTTTTTCTGTTTTGTTTCTTTGGTCGGGTTGTGGTTTTTTTTTTTCCTTTTTCATTCCAGACCTCAGCTCTTTCAGGCTAGGACGCGAATCGTGCCACTGGAAACTTTCGGGAATAAAAGTTTGCTTTAAAAAATAAACAAACAAACAAACAAACAAAACCAGTGTTTGAATATAAATAAAGCTCATCACAGAGGTGAATTTTTCAATTCTTTGATGCCTGCTCTGTAACTACACTCCAGGATTTCTCAGCTGAGGTTCATAAAGCTCTTTCGAAGTGGAAAACCCTCCTGGAAAGGCGCAGAGCGCTGTCAGCCAGCCCTGCGGCGGCCGGGAGGGACGGCGGTGGCCTCAGCCCGGGCTCCGGGCGGGCAGCGAGGGGAGGCTGGAGGACGCCTGGCTCTGCACGAAGAAGTTGAAAACTCTGCTGGCACAGATTCACTACCGAAATGTCATGGTTTGGGATGAGTTTTTTTCCTTTTTTCTTTCCCACCCCCCACCTCCACCCCCCTCCACACACACAGGTACTCAAGTAAACACACACACACGTTAGCGCCCCTAAAATGAGTTTCATTTGACACCGATGTTTTGACTTAATCTCAAAAAGACAAAATCTTTGTCGTGCAAGTATGTTTTCCCTGGAGAGTTTCCAGCACAATTTGCTATAATTTCTTTACACCTAACGGAACTGATGGGATCTGAGCAGTAAAACACATTCCCACAGTAGTTTCGCTCTCTCGCACTCTCTGTTACCCTCCTGGGGTTCAGCTCACTCTCTAGTATAAATATTTCCAATAATTGTGCTAATACGGTGATTCTCGGAAGGCAGCAGAATTCTCTTCTCCTCGTGTATCAGACCTAAAGTCATGCGGCTCCTGCCTAATCTCTGGGTGTATTCTCTCCTAGCTGCTCGTCTTTCCCCTGCAGAGACTAATACACTTAATTACATGACTTACAAGGATTGCCAACAAGGTCCCAGGGGCCGCTAAAGACCGACAGCCGCCGACGAGCGGGGCGCAAGGTGCGTCTGTCTGCCGCACGGGCACCTCCAAGGGAAGGCGCCTTCTGCAGGACTCGGCTCTTCAAAATCATCCAAAATTTCAGGCCCTTCTTCGCTGTTTCACACACATCCCCCTTTCATGTTGTGTTCCGGTCCCAGGTTGGTTTGAGGGGTGCCGTCGTCCCCACTCCCCCTCCTCCCGACAAGGCGGCTAAAAGCTGCAGAGGAAACTTAAGTGGCTCTGGAGTTTGTTTAATTTCCCTCCAGTGTTTACTGATAATTCGAGAGACGCTTATCTCGGGGAATATAACGATTAATACAACCGCAGGTTTCCAGATAAGTGATTGTGATGGAGATTGTTGGCGAGAAAATAGACAATTATCCGCTGTTAGCTTTACATAAAGATCGCATTAACTTGAATTAGTTATCAGACAAAAGAACATCAGAAAGCTGCACCTTTCTGCCAAGGCAACCGCTTGCAGGCGGTGTGCTCCGCACAAGCAAACGCACCGCTGCCTCCCCAGCATCGCACAAGCATGAAAGGGGCGGAGGGCCCGGGCCGGNTCACTGAAAGGGAAGGGTAGAGCATGTGGCTATTAAAACCCCGACACAATAATAACATTAAGGGAAAAAAAAAATAAAACCATAATGATAACTTGGAGGCAGCTCGCTATTTGCATATGAAACCAGCGGCCAGAAGCGCGGCAGTCCCCTTGCCGCATTATGTGCTCGGCGGTCCGAGGTCGCCCCCCCCCAGCAAGACTGAAAAGCCTTTTGATTATTTCTCCTCTCCCTAGGAAAGGCTGATTCCTCCGTAATTGATAGCGGGGAAGGGCCGTAATTAATTTTTCAGGGAAGTAAAGTGCAGCTTCTTCTCTCGGCTGGAGGGGAAGGGCTAAGAGCGAGGAAAGGGGGCGAGGGAGCGGAGGCGAGAGGAACTCCTTCCGAGAACCCCTAATTAAAAGTAATCACGCTTCACCCTCTCCGGCACCGAGACCCCCCTCGACACCTCGCCACCCCCTCGCTCGCCGGGGAGGCAGGAAGGGCAGGGACCGTGGGCTGCTTTCACCGAGTCAGAAAGCATTCACCAGGCGTTTGTATTGCGGGAGGTTTCTGTGGGAATCGGGTGGCTCCAGTAATTGGGAGGGGAGGAGGGTGCACTCTCGGCTGGCTTCTCTCTGGAATTAAAGGCAGTCCTCAAAATAGGGTGTTTGTTAGAGAATTTCAGCTGGGAGGAAACCTGCCATTTCGGATCAGTGTGTTTTCTGTGCTGGTTTTCCAGACAGACCCTTAGCACCGTGTTTATCTGGGGAACGGAGGAGGAACAGGAGGGAGGGAGTCTTTCCGTGTGAGATGGGGCAATGGGGGAGAAAACGGCAAGGGGCTTCAGGCGGCAGGCTGGAGACTAGCAGATGCTGGATACAAATCATTTCGGGGGAGCAGGGACACCTCAGGTTCGCGCCTGCGGCAGCCGCGAAGGGAGCGGAGGGGGATGCCAGGTGAAACGGCTCTGCTCCCACCCGGGACGGAAAGCTCGTCCCAGCCCTGGGACGTGCCGCTGCCGCCGCTGGGTCCCCGCTGAATGGAGCGGATAATGATCCCCGGTTCCCAAGGCAGGCTTGCTGCTGCCTGGTGAGCCTTGGATTTGTGTGGTCCAAGCCTTTCCCAGCTTGTCCCATTCTGTCACCGGGATAAGGGGCTCCCTCGGCTCGTTTGCACCTGCGTCGCTTTTGGCTCCTTCAGGAATGCGCTGAAGCTTGTAATCAGCTTTGTGAAGCCATTGAGTGCACGGCTGAGTGAAACTTCCAAAGCTCGCAGAAAACTGGCCCGCTGAATAGGAGTCAGCATGGGGCTTCTCTCCAAGCCCCTGGCCTGCCAAATTCCAGCAGAGCCCCTCACAATCAGTCCACACAAGCTTTACTGCTCTCCCCACACTGAGAGAAGCGAGAAAAGAAAAGCTAAAATACCAGTCACCGAGGTTAGCGGTTTGTTCCCAGATTAATGGCAAACGCCTCTCTGCCCGATGCTAACCAATTCATTCGGGTGATGTGTGTGTACATATATATATATATGTATGTATACGTGTATATGAATATGTATGCAAGCCTATGTCTATAACAGAAAAAAGGGAATAAAGGAGAGTTATTAAAATTTTATGTGACCGCAGAAGTCCTTATGGCAGCAAACAGGTAGCAGGCTGTTTTGCTATCCCACAGTCACACTATTCTCATCTCAATCTTTTCTGCAACCGTGTGGTTTTAAGACTCCAGATGAATGTGACTCTTATCTGCAGTCCGGTTTCCATCTGGAGGGGTTTAATATCAAACAAAACTCCGGAGGACAGCAAAAGAAAATAAAGAGCAGGTTAAAAAAAAATTAAAAAAAAAAAAAAACACCAACCCCACCATCACTAAACCTACTTCAGGATAACTCAAGAGGACCAAGGCTCTGGGGTACTCTCAGGACAGGTTTGCTATGCCCAAGGTTTGCAGCCACTCCATGGTCCTCAGCTTGGGGGAAGAGGGGATTCTCTACTGCAGCCCGGATCACTTCCCCACTCCAGAAAAACCATCAAGAAAGGTTCTACTCGAGGGAATCCCTCTATTTTGAACATCCTTAAAACTTAACGTGTATACCTTCACTCCTACGTTCCCAGCATCTGATTGCACAAGCTAGAGTGACGCTAAACAACCTGGGAACACATGGCACAACTTCATCATACCTTTCATCTGGGTTCTGTATGGGGTTGAAGATTCACATGTATTAGGGGAAACAATTACCCAAGTTATAAAACTACATTCCTTTCTAAAGCAAGTCCTTTCACTGTAATAAAAGCTGTAAAATGATCTGAAATCTAAAACTGTGAGACGAGTGCACTGTGACATCAAGTTTATGGGTATAGACCAACTGAGCAAGGCTCTATCTTCAGGTCTTGGGACTTTTTATTCCATTTATGTCCTTTTTCTTCTTCTACATGTATCTAAAACAATGAAACCAACATTACGACAAAATTAAATACTTTTTGCGAGCCCTCCTCTTGGGCTAGTATAAGGGGGAAAGTGGAGACTTCCAACATTTCAGAGATGATGTTTCCTGAAGGTTTTAGCCATGCCTCTGAATTACGTCATGGAAATCATATTTTCTTGACGTCCACATTGAAATAATCGCGGCAGAAGGGGAAAAAAACTAACTCCACAGAGCTGGTGGATGTTTCTTGTGAGTTCAGAAGGATTTTGTCTCGCTTTGCTGTCATGCTTTTGGCATCTTCTCAGTTTTCAGGAACGTCTCAGGAACTGATGATGGCAATAGGTGTTTTCGCCATTGCTTTCTGACGGGTTCGTAGGGGCTCATTGGAGAGTCGCTTGCACAGCAGGGGAATAGTTCAGCAGCATTAACACACTGTATTCTGATCCCCAAGTCCCTCTAAGGATAAGGTAACTTTCTATGTAGAGAGTTGGGGAGTAAAAGCGCTGAGGATCATGTCTTGATGTTGAAATCCCCACCCTTCAAACTGCTACTGCACGAAAACTTCTACAAACGGCCACAAACGGTATAAAGCTGCACCTCTTTCTCTCTGTAAAGTTTCTTTTCTTTTTGGAAGTTTGATGTGCTATTTTCGACCATGTTGCTCCTTCCAACCATTCTCAGTGACAAGTCATGAGGATATGCAGTAATTCAGAAATTAGTGAAATTTTATTCTTGGTGGGGGCGTTGGATTAAGAGGCTGGGAGAGTGTGAAACAAGTCAACGTGTAATTGTATGATAAGGCTCTCACGAGGAATTTATTGGCCAAGTTGCTATTTCTATTCCTTCCTAATCTCGTTTAGCACATTCATTCTCTGCAATCTGTCTCCATAATCTTCTGTGACAGAATGGCAGCCAATAGAAGCATGCATGTTTGGAGAGAAGAGAAAATATGCAGAGGCGTGATAAACTGATGCTAATTATCCATATTTAGGACACCGAGTGCAGAAGATCAAGGTTTACAAATAACAAACCAGAGCCAATGATGATGGCTTCCTAGTGTGGAATATATTGGAGGGGACAAGATAAGGGTTTCACATGCAGAAGAGATTTATTGGTCAAAGGGTTCACCTTCCACTTTTCCACTTTTATATAGCAGTAAATTATTTGGGCTAAATTCACCAGAACATTACTCTTTTATTTGGCAATGTGCCATGACTTGCTCTTTCTTTGTGTCCTTTCAATGCAAATCCTTGTAGTGTAACATCAGTAGATAAGAAACAAATAATTGAAGTAATAGGTAATTCCCTTTAAATTGTGCATATGGACAGTAAGGTAATCATCTAATGTAGAATGAGACCGGAGTATAGAGCAGATAGCTGAAAGTGAAACAATATCCATCTCAGCTATTAAATTACATTTATACTGGAGAAAAATAACCTGCAGAAGACCTGTGGGCTGAAGAAAAGACAACTCCAGTCTAGCCAGCCTTAGGCCGTTTTCCTACAGACTTCTCAAATTTATTTAATTTTAAAGGACAGCTTACCACCATTTTCCTCGCTTCCTCTTTCTCTCTCATTTCTTGTTTCTGGAAAGCTAACATTTAAATTAGTGACTATTCATTCCCCTTTTTAACAAATGTTGGCTCTGAGAAATAATAAGGGAATTCAGTTTGGCAGTATTTGTGTAGTATGGTTGAGGGTCAGTGGAGTGATCTTAGCAGTCTGCAGTAATTGTATTGTAAAGATTCCAAAATGAGAATAATATTTGTTGAGTTTATTTTTATTTACAAGTTCAGAAAGTATTGTGAACAGTGGAAAAATTTTGATTATTGTTTCTATTAGCACCTTATTGTCAGGTGCAGGTAAACTGTTCTTTAAGAAATTCACTCTTGAATTGTGTATCCACACTTCTGGCTTCTCGAATGGTATTTTTTCTGTGTGGTATAACCATACTCCGCAAAATACAGAACCCCTGTGCTGGAGCAGAAAATACAAAGGCCCTTCCATTAGGAACGCTCTTTAAAATAGCTCTTCTTTGATATCTAAAAGGACTTTTCTTCTGTGACTACTCGCCTAAGGGGAGAAAATTTTCTGACTTTTTGCTTTACTGCTGAATGACGGTGGATTTATTTCTCTCCCCCCTCCTTTAAATTGGTTCGTATTTTGTGTTTTGTGCAGGGGCAAAAATACTGCAGTACCAAGCTGAACACTTTCACAGGTTTCCTAAAAATATTTCTAAGGGCAGTCACGCTTTTTCAAATTCCCCTAAGTAGCTGACTTCCCTAAAAATGACCTGAAACACATGGTTAGGGAAGGAAGGTAACTTAGATCGCAACTTAGATCATAGAAGTTGCCATTTGGTCACTAGTGGACAAAAATAAAGTGTATAGCGAGCAGAGCAAGGATATGGAGCACGACAGCCGGGGGACAAGCCTGGCTCTGGGGCTACCCGCCGCAGTCGGTGCCGGCCCAGGAGACCCTCCCGGGCTCTCGGGTCTCGCTTCAACCCCCGCTAAAACCCACCAGGAGCCAGCCCCGCCTGTCCCACTCGGGAATCACAGAGTGGAGGCCCTCGCAGCCTGGGCGCCGTCTGTTCCCAGACCCAAGCCAGGTGAACCCTTGTCCCGTGTTCCCTCTCCAGGGACAAGAGGCGTTTATCTCCTCGGCAACGCCCCAGCCCGGCCCCGGAGCCGCTCCCCGGGGACTGGGGCTCCCCACTCGCATCCTGGCTGCCGCTGCCCGACCTCCTGCTCTCCCCCGCTGGCCCCACACCCGCTGCGGGGCAGAACCGCTCCCCACGCGGAATGCGGGTGGGCCCGGGGGAGCCCCGCACCTGCCNGGCCGCTCACGCCGCCTCTGTAACAAACTGCTTGGCGCTGCCGGGGGTGCGAGGGGGGCTGTGTGCACCGCATAGCCGGGTCCTGGGCTTCATTGAACGATTTCTGGCAACTAGTTAGTCTAATCGGGTACATTTTCGAAGGCATGGCCTCTCAAGTCCGGCCCAGCTTGAATCTGCAGCCCCTTCGGCTGGAGGCAGAGCGTCAGGAAGCTCTGCTGCAGCTGCCTCCACCTCTGCTTTCCGGGGGAAAGATCTTTTTTCTCCCTGTTCGTAGGGGAAAGGCAGACGTCTTCCACCGTAAACTCTATAAGTTTTGTTAAAATCAGCATTTCGCAGTTCTGTTTGTGGTCTCCAGAGACACTGGAAATCCCTGCAAGCCTGGTGCGCTCGCTAAGGGAGGAGTGCCACCGGCGGAGGGAATGCCGAAGTTTCCCTTTCAAGGGTTTTGTGGCTGCGCTTACTATAGGATGCACGATGAGGTAAAGAGTTCCGTTCCAGATGTTGTCAAGCTCTTTCACAGAACAGAAACGGAGCTTCTGTAATACCTTTTCTACCCGTTCTTAATTAAATATATATATATATATATATGTCCTGCACCATAAAAAACAAACACGAGCCTCTGTGAATTGTAGCTCTGATTTTCTGCCTCCATACTTCCTCATACTCCATTCAGTTTTCGTGTCTGTAGCGAATCCTCTTCCTGTTAGGCAATGAGCATGTTATAATAAAACTAGAAGGTACGACAAGACACCTCGGTTAGACGGTACCTGAATCTGGCGTGCACCCATGTAAGTATGGAGAGGGACTCGTGTTCTGCAGCAAACGTCCGGGAAGTGTGATGGGACGTTCCCAAGGACATGATGTCATTGCATAGATTTGTGATGCAGTTGGTATCCACACACTGATTTTTATTACAGATTTTTTTATATGTCTCTTTGATAAAGGTGATTTATAAGAATATCCTGAGGAGCAGAGACAGTGTTTTAAACAACAACACTCTGAGTTCGTCCATTTTCATGACAATAGGCTTACCTTTCAAATGAAGTATTTTCTCTTATTGATCATCTAAGGCTATCCTGAGACAGATGATAAATCCAGACCTCGAAATAGAAACACTTAACCGTGAAAACGTGAACACATAATTTAGACACTATGAAATATATAAAACATGTCCGAGATGCACAGACACATTTAGTTTATCTACCTGAAACTACCCACTGAATAGTACAGCTACGTAGCAAGCTTCTACCAAATGGTACAAAACTAGGCTCATTTGGTCACACAAGGATGCCTTTTGCAATAATAACATTTCGCTCTTTTCCTGATCTTAAATATGTGGATATATGGCACATTCATCATGATCAGCTTGTCCCACTTATCTAGTCATCTTTGGTCTGTGCCCCCTAGCATAGATATTGCTATATTCAGGAAAATCAGGCAGAACATTTCCCTGCAGCTGCTTAGTCAAAACAAAACGACTCGGCGACTATTTGTTCCTGTGTCGTGACCCAAACTTGGTTGGCTAAATGGGCATTTTTGCTGGAGGCATAGCTGAAACTTTCTCAGCCTTGCTAGAAAATTAGAGACTGAGAGGAACATGAACGGAGGAAGTGCTTTTGGAGGGAGAAATGCATGTTCTACTCTCATTCCTTCATTCTCGACTGTTCCATAAGACACATAAGTAATGATTTGGCACTAGAGCACAGAAATTTCCCTTTTGGAAAATGCAGTCCGTGTCCGTATCCTTCATCTTCACTCTTATGGCGGTTCAAAACACTGCTGAGGAGTTTTTTAGGTTAAATTCCATGATTCCCTTATTCATACCCTGCCCTAAAATATGTAGGCTTGAGCTCACCTACAGCTGTGTGTTTTAAAAGACTTTTCCCAATCAAAAGTTTTCCTTTTTATTGTCCTTCAAGGCAGAAAATGCACATGTTCACCATGACTCGATTGCACAACATCTTGAGTTTTGCTTTATTTCCTACTTTCTATCATCGGAAGGTAGGGGGGGAATGAAGCTTTCACTTGCCCTGTGGCTGAAAAGCAATTTAGGGGAGGGTAAAACTGATAATGCACTGATAATGAAAAAACTCCAAACAAACAAACAATCAAACCAACAATCAAACCCTTAACAGAACCCTTAACAAAAACAAAACCTCTTTCTCTTTTCTGCTACCTACAGGTAAAATAAAAGGTAATAAGGAACGTTAATCTGATCACTTGGTCAAGGAATTACTCAAGATTTTTCCAAAAGTTTGAAATACCCAGCGGGCAAGGAAAGAAGGAGAGACCGTGCTTGAGGTGCATGTTACACGGAAGCATGGTTAATGGTTTCAGAGCTTTCCTCACCGGGTGGGAATTGTGTTTTCGTGTCTATACTTCGTTTTGAACTCCCTTGCTTGGGGTTTTGGGTCTTTCCTGGCCTTGGGCTACTTGTGTTTGTAGCTCCAAACCTGAACAACTATTCATTCTTCTAATCTTATTAGGATTGAACTATCCACTCACCGGCAGTTTTAGCAAGACAGTCTTCCCATACACTTTTTCTGCATTGGAGAGGTTAAAACAAAACAAAGCCTCCTGAAATCTGTGAGAGATAACTTTTGGGTGGGAAATAAACGTCTCCCTACTCCCCCTGCACCCCTCCCGCAACTTCACGCCCCTCCGTGGATGTATGGCGCCTTTGTTCACCACTAGTTCCTAGTTGCTATGGAGTTTTACGCCTTGGTAAACTATATTTCACCTCCTCCCGGTGAAAGCTATTCTTTTCCTAAATGCACACTTTGCAGACTCCGGTCCTTCCCCCCCGTGTCGGTCGCACTTCCTCAGCCCACGCTGCCCTGCCCCGGGCTAAAGCCGCGTTTTCCCACTCGGATCTCAGCTCACCCTCTAGCACTTGCCCAATTGTTTGACCACCGACAGATGCTCTCCTGCTTCTACTCGTTTTCATTGTCCCTCATTTTGTTTTCTTTTAAGGTTTCTGAGGGACAGTCCCTCTATCTGAGAGCCGCAGCTAACCGTGGCACACGTCTTCTCCAGATCAATGAGAGGTGTCCAGGCTGAAAGCGTGGACAATGGGATTTTACCGAGCATGAAGCATATTACCCCCAAACCCGTCCTGACAGGCCGTGCTAAAGCATTTGAATCACTTTCTTGAAATGAGACTTTTCTGAAGGCTCCTCCCTTCAGAGAAATACACCATCCAGGAAAGATAGGCATGAAACTGCACAGGGGCACCCCAAGGCTTTGTAAATTGGGGGTGGGGTGTGTGTCCTTTCTCACAAGGCATCACTGATTCCACCTCAAAGCCAGGGACCAGTGTGCTTTACCTTGGGGGTTTCACCTCACTCAACACAAGCTCCGGACGTGTTAAAGGATGGGGTTTTCACTTTGGAACTTCCAGCCTTTTTGTCGACACATACAGCGGTGGGGTTCACCGCAGTCAGCTCCTACTAATTTCTAGCCTATCCTACAGAGGCATCTCCAGGTGTGTTCTGGTTTTAGACATAAAGATTGGGAAGGACTTCCAGGTTTCCTGCTAGCATTTTGGCCATGCAGCTACAGGAGTGGGCCCCATATATCACACTATAGATTTGGTTACACCAAAGATCCTCAAGATCCTCCGAAATTTAGTTTGTTAATCTTTACTTTTGTAAAGTTTCCTCCAACAGTAGAATGGCTCACTGCTTGTAAAAGTCAATGGGCTTTTGCCTCAGCCTCTAGAGAAAGCCTCCCATTACATCTGTACCTGCGCACCAGGTTCCCCAGCTCCTCTGCCAGCTGTCCTGCTCCTCGGGGCCGCCCTTGTGTTCTAGCTTTTCCTGACATTATTAAGTAGAGGCACGGCAGGGCTGGAGCCAGCAGGCAGGCAGGCAGGCAGGCAGGCAAGGCCGTGTCCACTCCGCACCCACAATCTGTTATCCTTCCTACCACCGCTCACCCACGACCCTTGCTGCAGCTACTCCGTTCACACCACCCTCCCGGCTCGGAGCTCTGCAAGACCTTGTCCTGCCACGTTTTCTGTTTTGTCTCCTCTGTCTCTCTTTTGGCCTTGCCTCTTCAAAAGTGACTTTTCAGCCAAATTTGGCTGTCTGGCTCCTCTCCGCCTCGGCCGTGTTTGCCCCAGACTCCAGTTTCCCCACGGGAAGCAGCATCCATCCCTAACCTCAGCACAGTCTTAGTCTTGACCGGTACGCTGCGGTCCCAGCGGGGCTGCCCCGAGCCCAGCCTCTGCCGAGCTGCCCGAGTCCCGTGGCGCTGGAGGGCGGGAAGACAGCGGGGCGCGCCGGCGCCGCGTTTGGCAGCGTGGGGGCACGCGTGGCCGCAGGTGCCCGGGGCTTCACTCTGCGCTTTTATGGGGGTATCTCCGAACCGGGCCAGGTTCGGATCCCCTTCGGTTCGGACCATGTACAAAGAGTTGCTCCGTGCTGTTTGTGGGGTAGCGCAGAACCACCCAGCATCCTCGCTTTTTGGGGTTTTCTGGAAGAGGAGGAGCCAAAATGCCGTGAGGTGGAGGGACAGCTTGCTTCACCCTCCATCACCCCACCCCACCTCCCCACCGAAAAAAGCAAGATAACTTGTGTCCTCTTCCCGCCCTGCACAGTGTCTGTGTGCGTGGGGTGTGCGCGGCANAGGCTGCGGTTGGGAGACGGGGCGCACCGCAGCCATCCCCTCACCGCGACACGCTGCAGCCTTCCGACCTCCCCCCGGGACCTCTCCTCTCACTCCTTCCCGACTGTAGCGTCTCCCTTCTCCCCGCAGAAGGGCCAGGCCCTCCCCCACCAGAGCCCACTCCTCCAAGGGGGGGTCCGGTCTCCCTGGCTGCCCGGCCGGCCGCTGGATTGCGGCGGGAGCCGTCGGTTTTCCGCCGGGTGATTGTAAACGGGTTTGACTGGCCGTTGATCCCGAGGTCAGGGCTCTCCTCGCTAATCCCTCGCTCTCCAAACACCGCCCCCACCTCCTCCTCCTCCCTACGCTCCCCTTCCCTTTCTCTCACCCCTCTCCCCTCCTGCCAGCCCCGTTTTCCTCTTGCATCATTCATCCGCAGCCTCTCTGACGGCATCGGGGGCACCTCGCCTCATGGGCTGCGGCTCGCAGAGACCCACTCGCACCCCACAAACAACACCCGCAGACCCACTGCTCCACCGCCCCGGGGGGATTGGCTTAGCAAGGAGAGCCCTTCCTGCAAGATCAGCCCCCTGCAAACTGACACGGACACACGAACACACGGACACACAGACGCACGGACACTCTGTCCGCCCCCACGGGACTGCGCCGTCCCGACGCTCCCCACGGGTTGCTGAGTGCAGGGGGGAAGGGGAGATGTGGAGATTACTGGAGGGAACGACAGAAAGTGTGCGGGAAGCGGGAGGGAGGGGCAGAAAAGGGCTCGGGAGAGTCGGTGAGTGCCCGGGAGAGGCGGGGATATCTCGGGGCGTGGGAGAGCGTCGGCGCCAGGCCCCGAGAGCATCCCGTCCAGATAACCCATCAAACCCACAGACACTTGCCAGATCGCGTCTTTCAGCTCCGTTTTACTTTACAACAACGCATAGATCAGCCGTGTGGTTTGGTTTTCGGCAGGGAAGCGTGTCTGTGTGATGCTGTGGTGCCTTTTTTTTTTTTTCTTTTATAGAGTTGTTTTGGTTTTTTTTCCATGGCAGTTTACACGCAATAATAAAATGCTATAACCGCGTCAGACGTTCAGGTGACCCGGACTGATGTCGCCTGCATGTGGCGCAGCTGGGAGGGAGGGTCCTCCCCACCCCCACCCCGCCCTACCAAGGAGCATTTCGCGGAGCTTCTTGTCCCGCTGTGGCCCTACGGTAGCGTTAGGTCTAATTTCTGGAATCGTCCCTCTTCTCATCTTCATGGACAATTTCGTGCGCCCTCCTCCCGCGCTCCGTTACTCGCAGAGGCTCGGGGCCGTCCCACCGATGCTCCCCTCGGGGCTTGTTGTGATGTGACTCCGGCTGAGGGCGCGGGGGAGTGGAACCGAGGGAACGGCTTCTCCCCGGGGCCCCGCGCCACTCCCACGGGCCCAGTGAGCCACGCACGGTGGAGTGGAAGGAGGGGAGGAAAATGTTTTATAAAAAGGGAGAACCGTTGGAAAAAGAGCTGTGGAGCTGAGGCCAAGTTTGTGTTTTGGCTCGAAGTTTGGAGCGGATCAAACCTGTTATCTCTCCGTGCCTCCTGTCCTTCTGGCTCCTCCGCCGCCCCCCTCTCGGGGCACAGGGACTCCCCGGCAGAGCGATGACCGCGGGGGTGGGGTCTGGCCCACAGGGGGCCCTGACCCCAAGCTCCCCACGCTAAACGCAGCCTAACTGTGCAGAGGAGGCACCTCGGCCCCGCTGCCATTCGCCTTACTCCCTGGATTTTCCTTCCTTTTACTGAAAACGAGATGACTTTTTGCTTTAATTCTTCCACATACGTGATTTTAATAGCTCTGTCAATCATGCTATAGGAGGAACATTTCATACAATTTTAGATGTAATGTACTTAAATCATAAATCGCTTAAACCTATTCTTAGTTTTGCATATTCAATTATTCTCTTATATATAACTCTCACAGCAAAAAGCCCAAAGACATAATTATGTTACTGTACCTGACCCCAACTCATCCGCCTAGGAAAGTTGTTTTGTCTGAATACTCAAACGTGAAGTTTGCCTTAAACTAAACTGAACCGCCAAACCAGCCAACAGACCACGAACAACAAAAAAATTCTACCCCGGTAGTGTCTCAAGAGAGTGGGATGGGTGGATACNTTTTTGGGGGGGTGGGGGTGGGACATTCGCAGAGTGAACTGTATTACATTGAAAGGCAGGCTAAGGATGTTTGAAACTTATTTGAATATAGCCGACATTGTGTCTCTTTAATCTCCTTGTGTTGAAAGTGCAGCTATTTTTATTATTCTAGGCATAACGCTATTGAGCCGCTAAATTGTCATGGTAGGAGGGAAAAACTAATTAAAAGGAGCTCATTTGGAGAGCAAATTTTTTTAAGGCACTTCCTCACAGCATTTCTGCTGTTTGGACGCAAATGAACAGATGTTTATTTGCTTTTCTCCCTTGACCGCTCCAATCCTCCTGTTCCATCACTCGTGTTCAGCGACACGGGATCGTCTCGCTGGGATTTTTCTATTCCGCATTGTCACTAAACGCGATTTTCAATAGCTATGACCCTTAAAGAAAAAGGCACGTAACAGTGGTGCATCAGATGTATACGTGTCTGCCTGTGCACATGTACATACACACACACTTCTCTCCGGTCACGATGCTATCTAAGGTGTGTACAGATATTCACGAGTATGTATGCACATGAAGGACAACACGTTTCAAGAAACAGTTCAACAGGTACCCAGCTTAATCTGCATACCTAAAGGTATGGCTATCAATTTTCAAAATTTCATTTTGGACTGTGTTTGTCTGGAGGTGACCAACACCGCAGAAGGTTTCCCACAGGTTCCTGCTTTCAGTATGTTCTGCTTGGTCGCTGAACATTTCCAAAAGTCGCCTGCTGACTGTGAACCCCCACACTCCGCCATTTTAATAAAGGCTTGAATGGTTAAAAAAAAAATCTTAAATTAATAGACAGCTTCCATGAAAACTTTGCGTTCAGTATGACTGATTTATACAAAATTAGCTACAGGAGTCCGAAGAGTTATGTATGTCAACTGACATGTCAGCATTATAGAAGTGCAATTTCTAAGACGGAAGAAACCCGCTCCTCATTAGCTAACTAAAACTTCCCCCCTCCTAGATGGATGCAGTACTTATTCACCAGAGTTAAAAGACGAACAGTGCTACAGCCTGCTGGGGTCGACAATAAAGTTCTGGAAGTTAATTATTTTTCCTTTTGTTTAAGCAGTTCTGACTACTTTAAAAATTCATTTGCTACAATAGTTTACAGCAAACTTTTAATTCTAACATATAGAAAAGTATCTCTCAACAGCTAGAAAAAAATTTAAATGAGATCTCAATGCATTAAACAACATTCTGCAATGAAATGGCACGCATAGTTTTGCTCGACGGCTTTCGCACCAGTCGCTAAAAAAGGGAGGCGGGGGGATGGGGAAGGGGGAGAAATGAGTGACCCCGCCGCTTCCCGCTCGGGCCCCGAATGCTCCGGAGGGATGGGACTGCTTTTCGGGTTTGAGGTTTAGAGGTCGCTTTTCTTTTCGAGATGCGCAAAAGAAGCGCTTTCTCTTTCCACGGCGTTAATTGGAGGGGAAGTGCCGCGCTGGACGGGGTCTGCTCGTTTCGGGAGAGGTGGGAATCTCCCGGGCCGCCGGGAGCTCCGGCCCGGTGCGGGCCCGAGGCGGGCACCGCTCCATCACCCCCAGGGGAAAAGATAAGGCCCCGGCAAGATCCGGACCACCAGCCCAGCCGTAAAATGCACAAAAATGAACATTCACGGCTAGAAGAGTAACGCAGTAAACTGCCTTCCCTTGCAGTAGGGAAAGAGTATTAAAATAAATCTACCTTCATCCCTCCTGATTTACACAGGTTAGGGAATATCGATATTTACAGCAGATTGCACTTCATTCTGTCTGCCGCTGGTGCTTAGAACTTCCTTCCCAAAATCTAGGTTTCCCTGCTGTGTTTCCAGGCTTACCATGGTAAACACTACTGTGTTCTCCAGTTAGCATTTCTTTTGATACAGGTGACTTTTTCCGCTTTGAAATTTATTTAACCAAAACAGGAAAAAAAAAAAAAAAAAAAAAAAAGGAATGCATCTTTAAGATTTCCGTTTAGCAGAAAGGCTTTTTAGTATACTATAAATATAATCGAATTTCCTTCGTACCGCCTAAATAAAAATTATTTCACAATGCATTTATAAGAAATGATACAAAATGAAAACAAAATCAAAGAGAAAACAAACAAATAAAAATATCCAGACACAACAAAGTTTTACGAACCTCGGGAAAAATAAAAGGTGGAGCTTCCAAACCAAAACAAAAAAAAAGTTTTATAAATAAACAAACAAGTAACGGGGGAAAAAAAGTCCCAAACTGAACCAAACAAATCCACCAGAATATCTACAAAAAACTTTTAAATGTTCTTTTGGATTTGTCTTAGTACATGAGTAATAAATGAGAACTGTTTCCTCATCAACTTCAAGTTAATTAGTCAATAAAAGCCTTCGCAAGAAGCGATCCGTGACTGAAATTGTAGCGGTTCCGCGCGGTATAAAAGTTGGCATCTCCTACAACTTTGTGTGTTTATTATTGGTATTTTTTCTTTTCGCCGCCATTCCCCCCCTTTCTCTCTTTCTTTCTCTTTCTCCTCTTTTGCAAATAAATGCTCTATGTCCCTTGGATGAATGATAAATACTGTACAAAAGTCTCGATAAAACACAGAAGTTCAGTCTAAAACTAGTTTCATAAACTAGTCCTTCTAAAAAAAAGGTAAGTAAAGCAACCGTTACCTTTTCTCTCTCTCGGATTATTATTATTATTTATTATTAATATTACAAGAACATCAAAACATTTCTGTACAAAAAGGAAGAAAGAAAGAAAAAAAAAGGAGAGAGGCGGGGGCGGG
>VXBR01002036.1:1398034-1448106 GCA_013400215.1 Cisticola juncidis | reverse complement strand
AAAAAAAAAAAAGATTAAAAAAGCCCCAGCGGTTCGCCTGGAGTGCTCCACGCTGAGGGCACTGGGGACTCCTCGGGTTCCAAGCACCAGCCCCGAGGTAAGGTCTTTTCCACGCCTTGACAACACCAGCTACAGCCTAGCATCAGATCACATCGTCAAAGAACAAATAAGATTTTATTCTGCAATAATTGCCGCCGAGTTATTTTAAATCAATTGTAGCTGCAACTTTGATGGGCAGCACGGCTGGCTCTGCGGCTGGTCCCTGGCTCCAGAGAGGAGCCTGGACTGTCTTTATTCAATTTCCCCAGAATAACGCCTGTAACTGTTATCCAGCCCATTTGCCTGCAAAGAAAGGCTGTGGGAGAATGCGACCCTTATTTTCAAACAAGTAAGTGACCTCAAATCTGGAAAAAAAATTATTGACATCCTTGACAGATATTAAAAATCTTCTCTTGCTACTTTAAAATGGATATTCTGGTAGTTCTAATATGTTTGCTTTTTAAAATCAATATACTTATATGAGCATTTGACAGTTTTCTATCATAGACACAGCTCTCTCTTTTCCAGCATTCTGCCATGACACAGTTGAAAGCCTCAGAAGTAAAAATATGATTGACATAGCTACATATTTTTTCCTAAATGCAGAAGTTTTATCAAGTCTTGAAATCAGGTCCAGTGACAAACCCGCCTGTCCCACAATTGCTCTGGAATACAGATCAGCACCCTCTCCAACAGCAGTGTCATGAGAAATCCAGGCACTCAACTTGTATTTATTCCATTACTTCAAATGTTAATATTAGCATGTTTTCAAGGTGGAAATACCTTCAAACAAATTTAAATGTTAGAGCTGGGAATTTACTAAAACTACATTGGAAATGCAAACAAAGATGATTCCAATTTTAGTGTTTAAGGATTAAATGGGATTTGTGCTGTAGACAGCAAAAACAAAGTCCACCAAAATTGTGTCTCCCATGGGCTTGGTTCCTGTGATTGCTGTGGAATGATGCCTGAGCCATACTGGAGTGAAATCAGAGGGAAGCTACAACTTCCATAACATGCAAGCTATAAAATTCAACAGGGGAAATATAATTTTTTTTTTTTTTGAGGGGGAATGGAGGTGGTTAAGTCCTAGATTTTTTCCCCTTTCAATGGTGTCTGCACCATTCAAGTGCAGAATACACATTCCAAGACCAAAGTGCAAAACAGCTTTTCAAGTGACTTAGGAGTAGAAAGTATGGAGTAAAGATTAGGTTGTCCCACTGCAATGCAATCCAGTAATTTGATGAAATCACCAAAGTTGAAGGTCATGCTTTAAAATGGAGCATGGCTTAGCATCAGGCTTAGCTTCAAAGAGACTGAGGCAACCTAACACTCCTCATTGAAGAATGAAGTGTTTTAGAGACTGTCATCATTGTCATGAACCCACCAGAATATATTACAGCTTTAAGAAATCAGTTTCTGAGTATCCAAGCACATGTACTAAAAGATAAATTTTTTACAGCAATGGCAGAAATGATTGCACATATTTCGTATCTATTTAACATCACATATTTGTATTTCCTAGGGAAGGTGACAGTATATTTTCCATTTGATGCCCCAGCAGTATATGCAAAATGAGGGTATGTATCTTCTTCTGCTTACTTTGTAGAAGTTCCTTTGCTGGAGAAGTTCCTTCTCAAGTCATTGGGATGAGTCAATCACAGTGAGGCACAGCTTGCTGAGACAGTGACTGCTCTTAAACTATTCAGACCTTTCAGTGCCTCTTCCAGTGAGGATGATTCACTTTTGCTGCTTTACCAGGACTGTCCCTGGATCACTCAGGGGGTTAGATTGCTTTTCTGTTACTTCAGGTCCAGCCATGCTGTCAGTTTGTTGTCTTACATTCCACCAAAGTGTCCGATGCTCTGATTGTTGCTACTGTGAAATCCTGGGCTTTTGGCTGGGATGGACATCTCATACTCTTTGTGAGAAAACCCGGAGGAAGGAGAGATGATGGTTTTCCCCAGAGCCCTCTTCTCAAAGGCAAAATATTGATATGAGCCATTCTGAGCTGGGAGTTGTGGACTCAGACCCTTCTTCAGCTCCCAAAAGCTGTTTACATGCATTTAAACAGTGCAATCAACCAGCTGTTAATAACAATTAAGAAACAGCCTGAGGTCCCAGTAAGTCCTTTAGATTTCAGCATTTGCAGGGCTCCAGGATGTTTAGACACAGAATTATCACCAAACTGAACATAAGCTCGGCATCTAAATCCCTGGATTTACATATCCTTGAGCTGAAGATATGAGGTATCTGGCTTAATCTCAGCAAGCCTCCACTGAACGACAGATACAAGGGCTACTGTAGCATACAGGAACATTACAGGGGAATTATGAGAACAAACTTGCAAATACTTTTAAAGAGACATAAAGAGGTAACAAATGTGCTCAGGATTATCATTACTATTTATCACCATGACATTCACTGGCTGGATATAATGCTTAGAAAAATGGGAAGAACATTGTCTTGTTTGAAAATATCTCTGCTACTAATGTGATGACTGTCTAGTGGAGTTGTGGTTGCTGGGAATTCTCACACTGATTTTATGGAGAGATAAAAGAGTGGAGTTTATATGGAATAAACCCCTTTTGAATAAAACAATCTGCATAAATGATTTAAGAAAGCCTATAATTATGATAAAAATGTTGCTCAGAGTTAAAATTATGAAGCAATCAAAATTTATAAACAGTCTCTCATCGACTTTTAATCATACTTTCTCATATACAAACTGTAGAATACATATAGTAGCAATAAATAACAATACATATTTTATTTTTGGCATTTCAGGGTGCCATGGCATTCTCTTTAATCAGTCAACGCTTGCCTTGTCAAGCTCTACAATACTATCCTTAAATGTCAAAAAATGCATGAAGTTCTCTAGTTTTATATACACTTATCTAAGGTTTTATCCTGCTGGAAGTTAAATACTTCTGGAAGGTGTTGTGCCCTGTTTGGGCTAGATCCAAATCTTTCTTTGGTCATATTCCCACCAAGAACCTCTGAATCAGGGCCTCTATTCTCACTGCCTGCTCTGAAGATGTTCACTCACTGTAACACAGGATCCTACCCACATCTCCCCTGAAACTCCCTTGTAGACACTGCTCTTAATTTGTCATTCATTAAGGAGAATGCTCAATTTATATGCATCATGTAGGACTTGGATGGCAAGAGATATTCAAAAGAAGGAATATTTGTAATGGGAACCTTGCCAACTTGAATGGTAGCCTACCATGTCTATAAGCTCCATTCTTTCCTTTGAGCTGAACTAGCTGAACACATTTGGGATGCATCTCGATAGTAACGTGTTTCCCTTGACAAGTTGTAAAATTCACTGGTATTATTGTGTTATGAAAAATATTATCACAACTGTGATCAGATAGGTCATTATAATGAAACATTTATTTCAAGAAAGATGTATTTTTAATGCAGTATTACTAGATTCTTTTCTGGAACAGAATAGCATGCAGAATATTCCATCTGAATTCCTTGTGAAAATGAGATCTATTGAACTGACTGGCACAGCTCTTACTGATAGGTTAAATGTTTGCGTCCCCTTAATTACCAATGAACAGCCTTTTTGCTAAAACACTGATTCAGCTGCTGCTTTGAGCTAGACACAATAATAAGAAACAACTGCCCTGAGTTTCACAAGGTTTACACATTCCAAACTGAGTGTGAAATCATGTCCATAAATACATGCTTTCAATGTTTTCAAGGGGTGACACCCTTCCAGGACTTCCTATTGATTCCATTTGTCTTCAGGTCCTTGAGAGCTCACTCTCCTTTCACTGACCAACAGCCTGAGACAAAAGTTGTCAAGTGGACTGGTAGTGAGGAGAAGGACTAGAGAAGTCTTCTTCCACAGTCTGTGGGGCAACAATCTAAGGGGTGTTCATCCTATTAGTTTGTGGAGAAATATGAATACTTTGTGGCTCTTTCAAAGAAATCACACCTTATTTTATATGAGAAAAGCTGGCAGCTCACAGCTTGGAGAGGAGTCTCTTTGCTGGGTTAGGAACTGGCTGGATGGCCAGGCCAGGAATGGTGGTGATGGTGCTGCATCCAGCTGGCAGCCAGACAGCAGTGGTGTCCCCAGGGGTCTGTGCTGGGGCCAGTTCTGTTCAATATTTTTATTGATGACATGGATGAAGTGATTAGGTCTTTCACAGTAAATTTGCAGATGACACTAAGCTGGGAGTGTGTGTAGATCTGTTGGAAGGTAGGAGGGCTCTGCAGAGAGACCTGGAACAATTGGATAGATGGGCAGACTCCAATAAGATGAAGTTTAATAAGTCCAAGTGCTGAGTCTTGCCTTTTGGCCACAATAACCCCCTGCAATGTTATAGGCTGGGGACAATGTGGCTGGACACTGTCCAGGCAGAAAGGGACCTGGGGCTACTGGTGCCAGCAGCTGAACAGGAGCCAGCAGTGTGCCCTGGTGGCCAAGAAGGCCAAGGGCATCCTGGCCTGGATCAGGAACAGTGCAACCAGCAGGAGCAGGGAGGTCATTCTTCCCTTGTCCTGGGCACTGGTGAGGCCACACCTCGAGTGCTGTGTCCAGCTCTGGTCCCTCAGTTTAGGAAGGACACTGAGACGCTTGAGCACTTCCAGAGGAGGCAACGGGGCTGGAGAGGGGCTGGGAGCACAAACCCTGTGAGAAAGAGCTGAGGGAGCTGGGGGTGTTTAGCTTGGAGAAAAGGAGACTCAGAGGTGACCTTATCACTCTCTACAACTTTCTGAAGGGTGGCTGTAGTCAAGTGGGGGTTGGTCTCTTTTTCCAGGCAGCAACTGGCAGAATGAGAGGACTCAGTCTTAAGCTGTGCCAAGGGAAAGATAGGTTGGATATTAAGAAAAAGTTTTTTACAGAAAGGGGGATAAAGTACTGGAATGGTCTGCCTAGCGAGTTGGTGGAGTCTCCATCACTGGATGTGCTTAAAAAAAGACTGGATATGACACTTAGCACCATGGTCTAGTTGGGGTTTTAGGGCTGGGTTAGACTTGATGATCTTGAAGATCTCTTCCAACCTAGCAATTCTGTTTCTGTGATTTTGTAATTCTGTGATTCTGTAATTTTGTAATTCTGCATGCTTGAAGGGGAAATGTTTTTGGCTTGGGAAAGTGAAACCTCAGCCTGATCCTTAGCTAGATGATTTAGATGGCAGTTTTTGAAGAACAGAGAAGCTTCATGTGTGCAGCTGATGTGCATTCTCTGATAGAGTTTGACTATCAAGCAACAGCATTCTTGGATGTGGTTGCCATGCTCCTGCCCATGTCCCAAATCCAAGCACAGTGAAACTTCCTTTTCAGCCAAAAACATCCCATTGTCCCTTTGGCACTCTGTAATCTGGGGAGAGACAGGCAGTTTGGTGGGTTTTTTTTTGTTTTTTTTTTTGTTTTTTCTTATTCTTTTTACAACCCAAGTATCTTTCTGACACTTGGCCCTATTAGGGGTTTACCTACAGAAGGATGGGTAAAAATTATATTCTTTGATTAATGTGGCACTTCATTTAAAAGACTTCTTTACTATGAAATATCTACATTTAGCAGTCTATAATCACTAAATAAAAACATCAGCTCTCACTTTGTGTCTATATGTGGGCCTATAAATGTGATTCTGTTTCCAGCTGAGACAGATGAATGTCATGAGTCCTCTGTGTAGGATGCAGGGCAAAAATACTACAACAAAACCTAAACAAACCTAAAGCATGAAACCAAACATTTTGTACACTTACATTAAAATTATATTGAAAATTGGGTTCATGAACTACAAAACTATGCTTCTTTCTGTTTTACAAAATGCAACGTCTGTTAAGGAAAACTAAAGCATAATTGCAAATTGGAATTTCCTGCCTATTCTTACATCGACACTTGTGTTTTTCTCTTATCATCTCCCACATGTAAATGGAACAGCTTCCTAACCCTCTTGTTATATATCACATTCAATGTAACAGTTTAGAAAATTCTCCAATTGTGTTGGTGTTTGCTTTCATAGACATGGAAAGCAATTTGATATGTCCTTTTAATGAGTCATTT
This sequence comes from Cisticola juncidis, assembly GCA_013400215.1. Taxonomy (NCBI): domain Eukaryota; kingdom Metazoa; phylum Chordata; class Aves; order Passeriformes; family Cisticolidae; genus Cisticola; species Cisticola juncidis. The sequence continues at coordinate 1,442,034 of VXBR01002036.1, read as the reverse complement.
TCATGCATAGAGAAAAACAGTGGTTAAGGAAGTTCCTACAGCATGCTGGTCATTGCTTTTAAGATTCCCTTTTGAATCTATGTTGCTTAAAACCCAGACTGTTTTGTCAGAAGACTTATTCAAACCATCTTTTCTTATAACTCGTAAGTTTGAAGAATTTCAGCTTCCTTTTACTCCTTTGCAGGGGCTGCAGTTTTGTCACTGAATTGACTGTGCCACAAAACAGTGAAGTGAAATTCAAGGTTTAGTTTAAAAAGTTTTTAACACTTGGGTTGCTAATGGTAACTGCCAAAATGTTAGAAGGTTGCAAAACTATCTGCTCATGATAGTTCAAGCAAAGTGCACATGGAAGTCTAGTAGGGCAGAAGTTCTCTTCATCTGTAGAAGTGTTGGCTCTAAACTATAATGGTGATTTTTCAAGCTGTGCTCCTGTGCTGATAATTTCAGCGGTGTTTCTAATGAACACACAAATCTACTGATCTTGCTTGAATTCTGAGTTGGACAAAGGGTGGCTTGAGAAGAAAACTAATTGCAATGAATAGTTTCTTTAAAGGGACAAGGGACCCAACCAAACAACACTGAGAAGAACAGATGAGACAGACTTCCTACACTGGTCACTGAAGCAACTACAGTAGTCATCATAACCCTACCCATGGTCACGAGTGCTCTTGCACTAGGGTTCCTTTGGGGTTTCACTTAACTGACAAGATGGAGAGATGGCACATACTGAGCTTTCAAGCACTAATAAAGGAGGGCCTTTGGCTTTTGACTACAGTGGGCCACATGTGCTGTGTCACACTGAGGAATGTAAGTGTGCTTTCCTACCCCTTTGCTTTGGAGAGACAACTTAGATATGGCCTAGCTCCATGACAGGGGTAGATTGAGGCACACACCATCCAATCCCAGTGTTCAGCTTTTCTTTCAGATGCACCAGCAAAGAGCTGTGGCATGTATGGCAGTGAGTCCCCTTGTCTAAAGCACTGAGATTCATGCCTTTGGGGCATCCTACAACATCCTACAACAAAGGATACAGCTCCAGTCACATAAGGAGGTGGAAGAATATGCAACAAAAAAGCTTAAAGCAAGGGGGTCCCTTTAGCATGTTTCATTCCCACATGTATGTGACATTTAGCAAGGGCTGCAGGCAGCGTGTGCAAGGGATAAATTTTGGTCATGTCAGGGCAGCAGGGGTGTGCCTTGGGGCACTGGTGAAAGACTTAGAGGACACAGATTGCCAGAAAAACTCATCTGGATTACAGCTCTTGTGCTGGGGCAAGCTGGTGGGTCACAGGGAACAGGCTGCAGGATTGAATGAATGTTTGTCTGGATCTTGCCTGCCGGATATATGCAAAGCACATCAGTGCAACTTGTGACTGGAACTCAGTCTTGCAAAAGCAAATTTTGCTGGAATAAGGGACCATTAGAAAGTAAATTCTCTAGGATTCTTGTGAGCCCATTTAAAAGCAAAATCATAGCTCATTGTTTTTCTTTTAAATTAAAGGAAAATCTTCTAAAAGCAAGAATTGACCATAATTTAGTTGAAATGTAGGCGAAATAGGTAGCTGAAGCTACTGGTGAACAGAATTTATAGTGTGCAGACTCTATAAATTGTATTCAATATGTTTTCCAAACTACACAAATAAAATGACAACTATTTATTCAAAATCCTACTTCAGTATAAAATCTAAAGTTTCTTTTTGGGCACAATGACATTGGCTGTACTTAGAGTCTGTATATTAGAATGACTGAGGTCATCATGAAGTTGTAAAACTCTTACCAAAGAGCGAAACCACTGCATGCAAGCTGAACTACCTAACCCAGCCATGAATTGTCTAAACAAAATAATTTGATACTGGCTGTTTTGCATATTTTAATTAGCAACTGCAGACGGCTGCTGCATAATCCTATTTAATGTCTGTGCTTGATACCTCCCAAATAGCTCAGTGATTGAATTCATACCTTGGTGCTGTAATGCTAGTAATAAATGCATTAGCTGAAAGAAAACCACTAAGATTCACTTTCTGACATAAATCTAATGCAAGCATGTCTCCTTCACTGGCTTAACAGAGAGAAAGCTCTTTTAATTCATAGTCTGTTGGTTGCAAAGATGCCCCAAGGTATTTTGTATGAATGCATATTGATATCTTCTGCAAATTTCTCCTCCCCAGCAGAGTTTCTTTGCAACAGAGATCACAGAGCCCCCATTAGATAATCACTGCCCTCAATGACATGCAGCCTAATCATGCAATTGATCACAGTAAATCAAAGATTCGGGAATTCTCTGAACAGCTGTCTGCAGCTAACCCCTTCTGTGCAGTGGACTGCCTTGGCCAGGTTTCCCCTGGAGGCAGATTTATGGGAGGGGAAAGGAGGGTAGGTGTGGAGCTTACAGCCCACCTGTCTGAGTGCTGGGCCCCAAGGTGCAGCGAGGGCTGTGCGACTGCTCCTGCTCCCCACTGCTGCTGCCCCACACTGCTGTCTGCCACAAAGCAACTAGCTCTCCAGTCATGCTAATTATGGTGGCTAACAAGCCACTCTCATATCTGTGTGCAACACAAATCACTTTAATTAAATTCTCATCATTTAACATCTTTGGAGTCACAAACAGTGACAGTTCTACCCTACCTACCTATTGGTAACCTTTTTTTTTCCTGTGCATTTCTTCTTTCCCCTCCACATAACCCTGCTGTTTTAATTGAGGTTATGAGAAACAAGAGACAGCATTGGCATCTAACTGCTGCTTTCTTATTTGAGTCCTAATGTTCAGTGAGTATTTTGTTTAGTGTTCATATAAAAGGGTAGAGCTTTAAGTGTTTGCTTTGCCACATTAGGATATATATTTTAAGATGCTTAACTGTTTGTTCATATGAGAAAAACAACTTCCCAGTTGCTCAGCTGGGGCATAAGCATTGGTAGAGAACTTACATGCATTTATTTAGGCAAATAAATATTTACATAAAAATTACCTTTAAATGTTTCAACATGTAGAAATGAACATGGTAAAAAATTCTAAGTGATTAAACAAGGTTTTAATAGTTTTTTTATCTCAGCTCAGTTTGCCTCTTTAAAAAAAACCACCCAAAACTATCATAAAGAAAACTGATTATGTTGTTTTATCTTATCTCTCTCAGAACATATTTTATTACAAAACTCTAGAACATCTGTTGTGTAGATTTCTGTGCATTTTAATAATGGTTTAAAAATTTTTAAAAGGAGGGTAAATATTTCTGTTTACTGAAATATTTATTGGATGATAGAATGTATAGATCTCAGTGACATGTTACACGTAATTTTAAAAGAAAATGGCTTGCAATGGGTTTGTCTTAAAACCAAAGGGTTTCTTTCTGTGGCCAGCATAAAGTTACAAAAAGCCACACTAGCATTGTTCAGGAGCAGCAAGGGACAATATTCTGTCCATTGTCAGTGGTGGAAGAACAGATAGATAATTTCATGCTTGATTTTTATAAAGAGGTCTGTTTTGTGAATGTACTATGGCTTAGTAATAAAAGGAAGCATCAACATAAATTTGTATCAACACTGACATTGTTTGCTGAACCAAGACCACAAACAAACGCACCACAGTTTTTATGCTGTTAATCCTTAAATTAAGGAAAGCCTACTTCTTTCTGAAGGTCAGCAATGAAAATTGCTACACATATGATAAATTAACTGAATTTTGAACAGGACCAAGAGGTTCTTCCTGTCCTCAAGACATTACCTCTGCATTAAATACCATCCCTGCTTGTACCTGTAAAATGCTGCTGCCAGTGTTACCTGGACAGTGTCATTTGTACAGGGGACAAACAAAACCACAATTTAAGCCCAAATAAATGTTTGTGGACAGGAACTGAGATGGCCATCTCAGAAAAAAAGACATTTCCCAAGTCCTAAAATGGCTTTTACAGTCCTTATTTAACAGGATTTCCCCCCCTCAGAACTCCTGCTGGATGCAAAAGAGAGTTAAATAGGAGAAAATGGTTGCACAAGGGGATGATATGGAGTATATTAGAATACATCTAGAATTAAGTTAATGCTCTCTTGAGGAGAAGGTGAAAGCCAGTACTAGAGATAGTGTAATACACTATTGCTCCATAAGAGGATTTTAAGATTTTTTGTTTGTTTTATTTTTATGTAATTCTCTTTGGGTGCTTTATTTCAGGCAAACTCCGTGAAGAAATTTATAAAGATTTCCCTCATTCCATCTGTGCCCAACAAATACCAGAAAAAACAAAAAAAGAATGCAAAGATTAATTACAGGAAACACTGTGCTTGTTCATGATTTTCATGGTATTTATTTAAAGACATCAAAATAAGTGAGAAGGATCTTTGCATTTTATTTATCTAAATCCTCTTGATAACTAAATTTCTGATTCCTTTAAGCAGCCAGAAGTAGCTGATATCCAGTACTGAGAAAGGAATCTTATTCAAACTTTAACCTCCATTTCTACTTCTTCTATTCCTCTCTACACTCCCAAAGACAGTTTATGTGTTAAGCTCTGATCCTCAAAGTGAAACCAGTTATTTCCTAAAGACATGGGAGTACATGGAGAATCTTAAGGAACTGAGATACCCTCAAACTCCATGGCTTTTTTTTTTGTTTGTTTGCTTTTGTTTTTGTTTTTCTTGGCATGGCTTGGAAATAAAAGCTAAAAGGTTATCTTATGAAAATTGATTGCATGTCTTAGACAACACAGAAAGTAAAAACAGTTCAAGTAGTGAACAGAATAACTTCAATTATTTTTGGTTTGGTTGTACTCGGTAAATCTCACTTATACAAATGCTTTAAAGTTAATTATCTACGATAATTCTAATCTACATATATTAAAGGGACTTCTTTATCATTCTTAGTCTCCTGTGAAGTCAAGTGTCCAAGTGATTGAACTCTAGCATAAAACTGTTGACATTAAAATAGGGTGTAATAAAGAGAGCCAGTTAATTGTTAGAAGGTCAGTGAAGAGAAAAGGACTGTGCTCAATTGAACAGTAGTATGGCAAGCCACACTAGGAAGTGAAATAGTCACCAAAGAATGGACATATGGGTGACACGCATTGAAGAAAATGGAAAATGACATATCATTTTCTTATTTTCAGGTAATTGAAATTGCAGATGGTTCTATTATTGACAATTCATACAGAAAAACTGAGTGAGATGTACCTTGCCAGAAGCCCGTGTTCTCAAAGTCTGTACCTGAACTGGTCACCTGAACACTCTCTAAAGTCAGTGGAAACAAATGGTTTCTTACTAAAGTATTTGTCTAAAACGTAGTTCTCTAGAACTACACATATCTTTCTTCACTGGAAATGAAGAGACTTGGAGATAACAAGCTGAGATGCAAACTTCTAAAACTAGATGATAAAAATCCTACCAAAGGCATGTCTGATGATGGAAAGCCATTAGCAGTGTAGGCAGGACAAGGCAAGACCAACAGCCTTAGACACCTACCAACTGCTGCCACACCAGATCTTCAGCAGGGAACTTCAAGACTGTCCAGTGAGACCACATAAATTTAGCAAATGTGTCAGTCTTTGGTTTTATAGAATACATACAGACTATATACTGTGGTTCCGAAATTAGAACGAAGACGCTTGTTTCATGATTCTGTTCCTAGATCAAACTTTCTGTATGGAGTACTAAACTGACAGTTTGCATCACAGAAGTCTTGAAAGGAGAATTCCTCAGGAAGCAATATATAGTCTTACACTGGTTAGTGATGCATGAAGCAGCTGGAGTAGGACGACAAACCTTTCGTCCTAAGAAGCCTTAGTCTTGCTTTTATCATTGACTCAAAAATATATATTGAGATCAAGCCACTGTCTGTAGATAGGGCTGGTCTTAGGCTTCCTTGAAGACAAATCTACTTCACAGACTCCAAACACCTTTAGTTGTTTCCAAGTTACGCTTTGGAGGTGTTTATTTACACGTTTATATGTCCTGTTGATTTTATTGCACTTATTTTGATCTGGGGAATGTGTTGTAATACTGTGCTTCATAATCTGCACTATTACCAAAATATTTTTCCTCTGTGACTTTCAGCTCTTTGGATATTTGAAGCATTAATGCTTTGCACTCACAAATCACTCTTGGGCAGCAGCCTGCTTTCCCAGGTTATGGCCATGAGCAAACAGGTGCAAGTGCAAGTGTTCAGATACATATTCATGTATTTATAATGTGATAATGAAATTGAAAAGGCTCTTTCACAAATACAAAATAGAAGGTTAGGCCTCTCTTCAGCTGAACAACATATTCTCCTCCCTTCTGCATCTTGTTCCCCTTCAAACCACCAACATGCACAAAGACTTGTTCTCCACTGTGCAGTAAAATCAAAATACTATTTTTTTTCCCATAAATTCTCTGGTTCTATCTTGAGGCAAGAATACTTCTTAATTTTTATTTTCTCTAGTGAACAAATGCTTAGAAATGTCACAATTTCATATGCTGGCAGTTGTGTTAGTTTATATAGGCAAAGTACCCCCTTCTCTGCTTCTATTTAACCACACAGAATCTGGCATAGGTAATCTGTGTTATGGTATCTTAACTATGTGTCATCATAGAAGATATCTAAGAATTGCAACCCAACTCTTGATTATTTGTTTCATCTAGTTTGTTTACTAACTCAGTTAATTTATTACCTTTATCATATACTAATGTTATGATATGATCAAATGTCACAGAATGGTTATAATGCTGTTGCAATTTTAACTGGATTGGGAGAATGCTGTTGATACAGGCACTGATTTTTTTCCAATCAAATCTAAGAAATTTGAACTTATTTGACATTGTCTTTGGGCCAAAGAAGCTTTAAAAAGTCTTCTATATAAAACCTACTTGTTTATATCTCTTCTTGATATACTGAATTTACTCTTTAATTTACTGAATCTTCACACTCTAGGTATTTATTCCCAAATGGTCTAAAAGTCTTGGCTTTGTAAAAAGCCCCTGAAAGGTCAGAAAGGGTTTTGCATGATGCTTGTAAAACCATGCTCTCAATTTGCTGATCCTAAAGATCCCTTTTTCTATATGGTGAAAGAGGACCATAGGCATGCACAAGAAACAAGCCCACTTCAATGAACAGAGAGAAGAAAACAAGTGTGCTTCTATCTGAGGAGAAAACAAGTGGGCTTCTTTGCTAAAATGGACTTTCCAAGAAAGTATCCTGCTAAAGATGAGTTTTTAAAATAGAGATTTTAACAGAAATATCACTACTTCTGTGACTATGCAGGTTGTGGATCTCGTTAGATTTATAGACAGCAGGTATCTGTGGTCTTAGATATAGATTGATGCTAATGACAGAGAGGAATTCAGGGATCTAGGAGTTCTCCATATATTATCATATACTGATGCTGCAGACCTTCAGGCAGTTTTCTCTGACAGTTCTCTGCAAAAGACCATATAATGGGATGACGGGGACAGATGTCAAAATCCTCACTTAAGGAGTGAATGTGGTAGAAAGAGAACAGAAGTATATTGTAAGGCATTTGGGCTTCTCTTTAAAAGAGAACACCTGTGCAGGAAGGCTGGATTTTTGCCTGACAAAAATGAAACCAGATTACTGGCTTGGAAGACTAAGTACTATGTGTGTTAAACAAGGAGTAGGAAGAAACAGGTGCTGAGAAGCACTGAGGTTCTATTAAAACATCTGTTTCACCTTCAAAGTTAGCAGCACTTTTTAGAATGGGTAACACCCAAGGATAAAAGCTGTAACAATTACAGACAGACTGAGGAATACAAAAGTAACTCTCTAAAGCTCATACAACAACTAAAGAGAATGTGATGTGGATAAGATCACAGGGAGAAGGTTGCATAAAATTACAGTATCAAATAAAAATGCTAAATAAACACTGGTATGTAGATAAAGACAGAATTCCTGTAAATATCCATGCACCGTTACAGGAGGCCTAAAATCAAAATCCAATTTGCCAGGCATTGGAGAACCTATAATCTGTATTGCTGAAGCATAATGGAGTCACAAAACAAGGGACATTGTCAGACATATAGCCATATGGAGAGAAGAGACCATGACAGAAGTGGTGTGGGAGTGACCTTGCACCTGGAAAAAAAATCTATAGATTATATTAACCCAAACTTTCTGAATAGGAAAGAAGATGTCAGACCTTGCCTCAGTACAGACCTCTGCCTTCAGAACCACTGTGTGGAAACCAGCCAGAGAAAGACTTTGCATAAATCCTGACACCAATGAGCACATGAGTGGCTTTAGGATTTTACTGCATTTACACTGACCCTAAGGCTGCTGGCATAACCCTACCTGCTCTCTGACTCCTGAACCTGCAGGAGCAGCCCTCACTGCAGTAGAAGCAGGCTCTCAGTTCTTCACAGCATCCTCCCTGCCTGAGCACACCCGACCTGGTACAGTGAGTGGAGCAGCTGTAGGGATGGAACTCTGGCAGAAGGTCCAGTGCCAGGACAGTTTAGGATAGCGTGGGAAGAGACATCAAATTTAATGGGATTGGGAGAGCAAAGCTTATTCAGAGAGATGCCACAGGCTATGACACCTAAGTACCATAAAGAAAGCAGCAGAAAGCAATCGTAGTGTTTAATAGCAACAGTGACAGCAATTACAACAGAGATGAAAGCACAGTCTGAATTAGCACACAAGATACTAAATTATTGATAACTTTAGGGTACCTTTTTGGAGTAGCTATTCTCAGAGAGAGAAAGTCTCTTTCCAATTTGATCCTAGCAATTAAAATGTAAACTTTTCAGCTCTCTGCACAGAAGGTAACATGTTAGTTACAGCATAGGAATCAGGAAACAAGACCTGTTAAATGAAATTAAACATTTACACAACACACTGGCATAAAAAAAACCCAATCAGAAGTGCAGCTGCCTGAATCTGTAGGCTAAATCATCCCTACCAGTAGGAAAGAGATCCCAAATGAGGGGAAAGCTGTGGGAGTTCCCTATCTAGAATTGTGTTCAGCTGCTGCCTTTGCTGCTTCTCTGACATTTCTGGCAAGGCTGGTAAATTTAACTCGGAGTTATTAATGCAAATAATTGCTTGAACTCACATTATACTAGAAAGTACAGGAGGGAAGATATTAGCCCTAGTTTTTTATCCTCGTGGTCTTGAAGGTTTTTAAAGGTAACACAGAAGAAGGTGGTTTAAGGTAAATCAAAGAGAGCGCCTGTGTTTTCTTTGTTCACAACAAGAGCTATGTTATAGATTAAATAAGTACATTCTTGCTTCTGTCCTAGTACTTCCTCTCCAGTTAGTGCTACTTATTTTTGTACTGAAGTCAACTAATACAGTGAAATGAACAGGGAAACACCCTTGCCATGGCTCTTGAACTGATCAGCAAAAAAAGAAACTTCAAGAATTGGAATGCTTTTGGGGAAAATGCACAGTCAGTCTAAATGTTACAAAGATATGTATATCATCCTAGGAAAATTTGTTGAAAGCACAACTCTTAAATGCTAAAGGCACTAGAGATGAAAAGCTTCAAATTTTGTGTTCAGACTGTAGTAAAAGTGCTGGTACATGGCCGACTATCTGCAGGGAGATGGTAGGTGTGTTGTAACCTGCTCTTCCAGAAACTTCCCTGGGCCAATTAAGGTGTGTATAATTTACTCTGGATCATTATGTTTATGAAGGATGGTGATGAATATGTGGAGATCATAAGAGAACTCATGCTATGTGACCTTTATCTGATTTCCACTAACAAGTTAACATCTCCTTAGAATGAAAAAGGTGAAAAACACTGCACAGAGCAATATAAAGGCTGGTGAGTCATTTTGGTGACATTATTCCAGAAGCCTTTTTCAAAAAAAAAATGGCAAGTGTTTGCACTGTCTCTGCTAGTTTGCTGAAACCAGCTAACCCAAAGTTAATATAATCTTTATAATCAGCCACCATTTCCCCTGCAACTGCTATTGCTGTTATTTAGAAAAACGAAAACATCCCTACACAGCCATATTTTCCCTTCAGCTCCACTAGAGTAAAGACAGGCCATTTAGGCCTCTAGTGAGGACTGAAGACATCTGATTTAGAAAAACCTTTTGTTTGGGACAGGATCTAAATATGTATATTCTGGATTACAGTCACAAAACATTGGTCCTCCACTCAAAGCTCCCAAGAGGTGTATCTCAGAAAAAAGTGAAAATAATCTATAGTGGCCTAATTTTGATTTTGCTGTCATTACTATTACAATAACAACATGAGGCCCCAGACATAACTTTTGGAAACATACAAGAAGATGCATTACTTGCCACCAAAGACCTTATGGTTCCAGAATTATCTATAGGGCCCAAGTCTGCAATACAGAGATCCCTTTGAAATACTTGCACTTGAAGAAACCTTTAGCTAAATGGTACTCTGTTAATTTAAATTCTCACAGCAATGAGTTTCTTCCTGTCTTGTATGAACAACCTTTCCTACAGCGCATTAATTAGAAGAGGTGTGTTCTTGATAGATCATGAAATACTGAAAATAAGTAAGATGGAACCTCAAAAGGGATTTCTGGCATTCTTCACTACAGATCCCTCCACACGCTACACCAGCAGTACAGCAGTGTTACATATCTTGTCTACTACCTTTTTTAGGACTTCGCTTTTTTTAGGAGTGCCACTCCTAAAAGAGTTCAGAGTAAGGAAAATGTTCTCAGGTGAAAAAAATTCCAACATGTTAAATACATACAATTTTATATTTTGAAACTGCACGTTGCTTTGATGGAGAAGATGCATTTATTGATGTTAAAGAAGGTAGGATTGCTGACTGATGTAACATTTCAGGACTGATTATTGTGCGCATCTTTCCAAGGGGGTCCGTCCTTTGTGTGCCAGTTTTGTGAAAGAATGAAGGCTTTGCTGTACACAAATTCCCTGGGGCTAAGGGAAAGTTTAAAATCTCCCACACTTCACCCTGGATGGTTGGTGCTAGATAGCAGTCTTGGCACCTAGGTTGCATTTTGACAAATTGATTGTATCTTTCTCCAAAGGCGTACACCATTCTGAGGCATATACCATTCTAAGGTGAACACAAAGGAAACCAGCAGCAATAAACTGAAAAACAACAGAGAAAAAAAATCATATTCTTTGATTTGGGAATACTAAATTCAACCAAAAGGTTTATTTGGGGAATATTATCATTCTAGGCTCACTTTGCAATCAACAGGGAAGAACAGGCATTTCCAGGATGTGATTTGAATGAAGAATGGTCTCACTTTTCCTTAATCAATTTCCTTTCTCTCTCAACTACCTTTGCAAAAGGCCTTGTACAACTCTGCTCCAAACCAGGCATCTCTGCTGCTAGTCTCAGGTGCTTATTAGTGGGTGTGAGAAAGTCAGGAAGTATGTTCACATGTTTTTGGTGCTTAGTACAAATTCAAGCAGAATTAAACACTACAGTCTCTACAGTCTGTCAACCATGTCTACTTGACTGTATGAGTGCCTGTATTACAAATTAACAGTAAAGAATACTTAAACAGCAGTGACAGCTGGGACCAAGCCTCAGAACTCTCTCATGCCTGCCCTCACCAATGGGCTTGAAAAATCAAGCTCCCTCTTACCTATTCTTTCTGTGCTCCATAGCCTCACACAGTGAGCAGAATGAAGAACTTCTCTAGCTTGATAGGTAGGATAAACTCTGAGGAAAAAGGAATTGCGGTTCAAACCCCTTCAGTCCAAGAAAGGCTTAAAATCCATGTTTTCCACTTCTTGTAAGAGTGTTCAAACAATGAAGTTATTCTGAAGTGGTTGCTGCCTCTTCCTCCTCCATCATTAGCTGCTTGCTCTCAAGAGACGACTCAGTGCTCTGGATTTCAAGTGGATGAAGGTGATTGAGGTTCAACACTTGTTCAGATCAAAACTGAGAGGTTTCCCAGGTGATTGGTAGGTGGGAGTTTCAGTGACCTGCTCAGACAGTGGAGAGAGAGAGGTTCCTAGCTGCTTTGAATTATTTCAGAAGTGGCCACCTTTCCCCACCCATTGTATTTGGAATGGAGCTGTCTATCTCAGAGGCTCTGAATCATCCTGCTAGGCCAGGGGCTGCCTGGAAACATGACAGCACCCGAGCTGAGCAGTTCCTGTTGACAGCTGAAATGCTGACTTCATTTCATGACACAGTTCTTGGCCATTTCCTTTGAGCAGGTACCAAAGAAGTGGTGCTTCAGTGACAAATCTCCCTCACCTTGTATCATCTGTCTTAGTAAGCTGGAATACAGCAAAGGTTGCTTTAAGCAAAAGACCCCCGATTCAAGGTGAACAAGGTAATTTGTTTTAATTTCTCAAGATTTCCCTTCCATAATGAGTCAATATATTTGCAATCATACTACTGAGCTCACTGGGGAATTGAGAAATGTCTTCAGCACATACATACAGGTACAGACATGCCAGCCCAGACATGACATTCTCCAGACCATCCATTAGCATAGCAATGAGCGTAACGGGTAGAGAAAGTGTGTTCATGCCACTATAAATGACTAGTTGCATTAAGTGTAACATTTACATTTGCTTGTAGTTGTCTGAATTCAGAAGCAAATTTGACGCACTACACTCATGCCAGTAGATCCTCTATTTCCTATCCCCCCCACTTAATTGCATACTTTTTTTGCTAGCTACTCTTCCCTTTTCAGTCCTCAGCATGCAAATTATGCCCACTTTCTCTTATTTTCTGACTAATTTAGAAATAAAATTTATGCTGCCTTTCACGTCACTACTGAAATTGGCTCAGAGCTTTCCAAGGGAGTTGCACTTGTTGACAGCAGGTATGAATATATTTCTTAGCTTTGAATGCCTTCATGTGAAAAAAAAAAATGCAGAGCACTGTCAAAGCTGTGGCTGATACACTGCATAAATGTGTAAAGTAAATAACCATACCTACTATGATGAATTCTAGTCTTAGTCCTTAATAACCACCTTTGCAAGTGATAGTTGCTGAACTTTTATGTGGGAAATATAAGCCTGGCACCTTAGCATTTATGTACTAAAAAGCAAAGGCTGGTTATTAATATTCTTCCTTAAATAATGAAATTCACCACATGGCTAGGTGGTTAAAATATTACCAATTACTGCAATACGATGATGGGCTCCTCCACTGGGAACAAGAAGGACATCCCCCAGGACAGCATGAGCCTGAGAAGTAAGTTCTACTCCAGATATTTTTTAGGCAGAAGGTGCTGAGCCTCCTTTCATAGGATATTGATTTGGATCTTTGCATCATATATTGACTGGCCTGATTGACCTTTGTCTGAACTGCAGCTGAACAGTTTTCAAAGCCTCTGCTCACCAGAACAAAAGTAACCTGCAAAAGCATATTAGATACAAAGCACTGACCTCTCTAGACTGTTTTTCCCTCCTTTGTTTGCTATTTAAACATCAGTTTATAGCCTGAAAGGCAGCTTATGCAGCCTAACAAATTAACTGAATGAAATGTTAATGTTTTGGTCATAACAGACAACCTTTTAGAGAAATTTTACCGATTAAAAAATGTATAGATTCTCTGCTTTGCTAGCAAATAATGTAAGAAATTATTTCTGCTGTGAAAGATGCTGGCAAAGACCAACATCCTTTACCACTGCACCTTTTTGAAATAAAACATTCAGTACTGTAAGAGATAAAAACTGCAGATAAGAAATCAGTAAAAACACCAGCCAGTGTCTTTTGCTGTAAAGAAATCATTAAAAACACCAGCACCACTGCACAGGGCACTTTGAGACACCCATGAAGAATAAAGGTGGAATAAGGAGATGTAGCTACTGTCATTATTCTTCAAAAGAAAGTATTTATAGTAGCCCTGAAAGCATGTAGTTCTCCCTGTTACTTCACATTCGACTTCAATAAACATTTCGCTTGGTTACAGCTGTGTATTTAATACATTTGAATTTAGAAAAAATAAATAAAAAAGGAGAATATTTCCTTCAAATAGAAAAAGGGACAGATTTTACATTTCCCATTAACTCTACTCTAGAGAACAGAGCTTTTCAGTGAAACACCAAATACAACTCTCTGTGAAAACAGAACTGAAAGTCCAGCAATGAACAGGTTTCACTCAGTCACTGTTTTCCAATGGGATTTACAGATGGCTTGCTGATTGAGCATCTGGAAGGCCCTGGGCCCACTCTACCAGGCAGCAGTAGTTATACTCATGGCAAATAGATACAAGTAGAGCACATACACATGCACTAATACCACAATTCTGTTAATTATTCTCTGCTAGGTAGGAAAGAAAGGCAGAAAAAAAATTATTCCATTGAAATGGCTGAAGGCATGGGGGCTGGTGCCTGAACCAGCCTTCAAATGCCTGGAGAATTCTCTTTCCCTGAGCCATGTGCTGAGCTCATTTGGTTCCTGACTGCTCTTTTCACAATTAAGTTTTCCAGAGAGTAGTCATGCAGCACCATGAATACACTGAATGCTGAGGTCAGAACCAGGTTTAGAAGAGACCAAGGATCTTTGCATTTGCCACTAGGCTGAACAACTGTCCAGAGCCACAAATGATTGCCCCAGCTCCCAGAAAAAACTGCAGTTTTCCAGCTGCAGGTTTAAAAGGCTCTAAGGCCACTGAATAAACTGTTGTGGGTTGACCCTGGCAGGATGCCAGATGCCCACCAAAGCTGCTCTATCACTCCCCTCATAAGATGGGACTTAGGAGAGAGAAAATATATAATGAAAGCCTCCTGAGTAGAGATAAGCGTGTGGAAAGATAATCCACCAGTTAACAGTCATGGGCAAAACAGACTAGGCTTGGGAAAAAAAAATACAGATCAAATCAGAATAGAATAATGAGAAATGAAAACAAATCTTAAAAACACCTCCTCCCATCCTCTCCCTTCTTCCCAGGCTCAGCTTCACACCCAGTTCCTCTACATCATCCTCCCAGTGATGCAGGAGGATGGAGAATGGGGACTGTGGTCAGTTCATCACATGCTGTCTCTGCTGCTCCTTTGTCTTCAAGAGGAGGACCCCTCCCTCACATGCTTCCCTGCTTAAGCATAGGGTCCCTTCAAGGGGAGTCAATCCTCCGTGAACTTTTCCAAAATGGAGTCCTTCAGCAAGCTTCAGTTCTTCACAAACTGCTCTGGTGTGGCTCCTTCCAGGTGATGCTGTTCTTCAGGAACTGTTTGTTCCAGCTTGGGTGCCCATGAGGTCATAGGTCCTGCATCTGCTCCAGTGTGTGCTCCTCTCTCCATGAATCTTCTTGCCAGGAGCCTGCTTGGAGATAGGCTTCCCACAGAAACACAACCTCCTTTGGTCATCCAGCTGCTCTGGTGTGGGATCCTCCAGAAGCTGCAGGTGGATATCTCTCCACTCCAGAGCTCCATGGGCTGCAGGGTGACAGCCTACCTCACCATGGTCTTCACCACAGGCTGCAGGGGAATCTTTTCAGCATCTGGACTTCCTTCTTCTTCTTCACTGACCTTGGGGTAGTCAGGGCAGTTTGTGTCACATATTCTCACTCAGCTGCATATGCAGTGACTTTTGCCCTTTCTTAAATACATTATCACAGAGATGCTACAACTGTCACTGCTTGGCTTTGACCTGGAGTCTTCTGGCTCTACTGAACTTGGGGGCGGTTTTTAGGAACTTGTCACAGAAGGCACCCCTGTACCCCCCCAGTACTAACACCTGCCATGCTGACCCAATACTAGTCCTTAGGAAAAGCAGTCTCTCCCACCCCTCAGGCAAACAACCCAGGTATTTGGCAACCTAAGCAGCTGCTTTCTACATTCCCTAAAAAAAGTTAGAGCCAGAAAGAACGCTGGAGTGGGGGAAGAGCAGAAGAGATGAAGTCAGAGCTAGTACACTTGGTCTGGGAGGTGCTGTGATATACAGCAGCTGCTGCTGCTGAAGAAGAAGCAGAACACCCACAGAGGTGTACAGGTGGTAAACTGAGAAAAATATTCATGTCTGAAAGTGATACCAATGCTAGTCAAAGTGAATGACCTCTGGAGAGCTGAGAGGTTTGTGGGCTATGTGCTCAAGCATAAATTTTTAGCAGAAAGAGGAAGGCATAATGCAGCAAGGGGGTATAAAAAATTGCAAGTATTTTGAAAACAAACACTTATGCAAATTGTGCAGTGATGCTGTATCTTCTGTCCCTGAAACCTAGCATAACAGAGACCTCATTAAACCTGAACTGACACGTAAGTAACCCATCTAGGTACATGCTGGTCCATCACCTGAACTGCAGGTACCAAGTCAAACACTAAGTAAATAACATTTGACACAGAGACTCAGCTCCCAAAGAACATCTGCCAAGGCTGGCCAATTTCACTGCTCACTCTCTGCAGAAAGTGAGGAGCCAATGCACGACACATACGATCAGTAACAGACTGTGTTATACAGTATGTGTATAACCTAAACTGACATACACTAATGAAAAAGGGTAGTGGTAGGAGCAGGTATGGGTCAACAAAACTTAGCTGCAGAATTCCAGCAATTTCTTTGTCGAAGTCTCTGAGCTCCATAACACTAATACATATAGCTGATGAAAAAAAACCAGATATGCCTTCATGTTCGGTTCATCATTATTAGGCTCTCATTAGTATAAGCATGAGTAAGAACTTGCTGTGGCATCTTATTACAAGTCTTCAAAGGTATCTGAAAAAAAAATCTTCACTACACTACCATAGATACTGATAGCTCACCTGCAAAAGTATGATACTTTGTCATATGAACACAAAATAACAAAATGAGCACTGATCCATTAAACAGATTGTTCTTGACAGGGCACGACATTAGGGCAGAGTCTTTTAAAGAGCAAATTCATGTAGTCATATCTAATTAATTAGTCTGAAACAAGAGACTCACAAAACTTATGGTTGCAACTAAGCAAGATCCTCAGCGAAATACACTATCAGAATTTATTGTTACCTCTTTATCAGATAAGACCAACAGCACCACTACAGAAAAAGCAAATCAGGGATAATATCTAAGTAATTAGTAGTTAGTTAGTAAGTCACACATATTCTGTGACCACACAAACATGACAGAAAGGACCACCCATTTACAACGTGGCAAAACGAGGAAGCATCACAACAGGTACAGGTAACCACAGAGGCAGTTAAATCTTGGATGGGCTTTTTTACAACTGTGGACAATTCTTTCGTAAATTTAAGAATAACCTCTGTCAATCCACTTGTTCTCAGAGCCAGATTCAGCACATCTACTTCAAGAAGGTTACTTAAGTGTCAAAATGCCAGATTCCAGGAAGATGGTTCAGGCCACACAAAGCTGCCAGCTGGGAGAGGGCAAGTATCTTCAATAGTCAAGCAGTGTCCCTGCCTATGGGGTGAATTTGAGCTCACAGAGAGAAACCACAAAGCAGTGGATTGCACCTCAACCAACACATGGTCCTGAGCAGGAACACTGGGACTGTTTTGGAGCTGCACATATACAGAGGGAATAAATTCTACTGACAAACCTATGTCTGCTGTTTTCCTACTTGTGCAGGATGCCTTCAGAAATGCCAAAGTACTTGGAAAAGACATGGAAGGAATTCAAGCCATCTTGATCCAGATCTCTAATGTGCAGGCTTGAGTCAGGCACTTATGCCTTGATTTTGATGGAATCCAGGGACAGAAACAAAGAAGAGCCATAAACCAACGAGGCTGGCAAGGGGTTACTTTCATCTTGCTTGGTGGAAGTGAGATGAAAACTGCATGTGAAATAGGAAGACATTCAAAGAGGCACTGGAGCAATACATTGGCAAAGCTCCTGCTGGAGGTGTCTGAGGGAGCAAAAGATGGCAACAATTAAGGGAGCTGTGGCAGCAGGAGTAGGCAGAGGATTTGTCTTGACGATTTAGAAGACAAAGGAGATGGGAATGTATTTATAGAGGCAAGCTGGGTTGGAGAAGGTATTTTCAAAACAGAGGTTGCAAGAACAAGGTTACCGTGCTTATGCCTCTGCCACTGAGTCACTGCGACAATTTCCCCATCTGTAAAACTGAGATAATAATACTTACCTATCTTACAGAGGGAGGGGAGTGTGTTGTGAGGATTAATTAGCTAAGGTTTGTACAGCACTTTGAACATGTAGAGAGCGATATATGTGCTCAGTACTAAGATTATTATTAATATGGAAGGAATAAGCCAGGGTGGGGGTGGAGAGCAAGTGAGCAAGCTTTTAAAAGATAAGAGGAAGGAAGTAACAACAGGATGACAGAGAATAGGAAGGGATGAGATTAAGGGGCAGTTTCTTAAATTGGAGGTAAACACAGGGAGACTTTACTGGAAGCTTAAATAAAGGAAGAAAACATTAGGAGTGGAACTGTTAAAACTAGAGGCCTATGAGCTCTGATATTATTCTCCTCTCATTTTCTCTTGTTTTATCAGCTTTACACTACACTGTGGGATTTTTCCCGTCTTCCCAGTAGTCTTTATCTGGAACACTGGCTGCAAGTAAAATAGTCTTTATCCAGAACACTGGAAGTGAAATAAACATGAACTGTCAAACTCGGACTTTACCTGTGGCTCTACAACTCCCACCACATCAGTAAGTTGTGGATCTGAAACCAGAACTTAAAAAAGAAGTAGTTTCCCATTTGCATAGTTTATGTAACCTCATCTCATTCCTCCCCTGTAAAACCACAAGAAAAATCAACCTCCCTCCCAGGAATGCTGTCAAAAATGGAAAACCAATGTATTTTTAGCAGGTCTACAAATCACAAAATTAAGGCCATTTTGATCTCCTTTTTTCAATGAGACAAAGTAGATGAGGGTATTTTACTGGCCAAGGGATTGTGACACGTTGTTTGAGACTGGCAATTTTAAATAGAGTGCATGTTGATT
Source organism: Cisticola juncidis (assembly GCA_013400215.1). Classification (NCBI taxonomy): domain Eukaryota; kingdom Metazoa; phylum Chordata; class Aves; order Passeriformes; family Cisticolidae; genus Cisticola; species Cisticola juncidis. The sequence goes on along the minus strand of VXBR01002036.1, from coordinate 1,423,288 downwards.
ACACATAAAACAATTCCAAGACACTCTGTAGTCTGCTTCTCCAAGGCCCCAAGCAACTGCAGTGGTAACTCTGACTTTGTTGTCCAGGAATTTATAATGGAAAATTATATCCCCCTCTGCCAATTTCCCAGTTTCTATTTTGTGACAGACAAATTATAACTTAAATTGTTCTGAATTTTACCCAGAATAATCAGATAAAGCACTGGGCACAACACTCTGTTCACCCAGCAAAGGAGATACAGTGCAAAACATTTTAACTATGGTAGGCAAAACAGACTTCAAAGTCAGTGCACCTTACAGTGCTTGTTTCAGCCTAATAAAAGCAATGTTATTGAGACAGAATATTATCCTTACAGACTAGTTTGTCCTCAATCTTTCTTTGGGGGATCATGGATTGAAACTAGCATGGTTCTTGATGTATCTTTTTATTCTCTTGGTAGTAACAGCACTTGAAATGACCTTTTAGTTTATCATTAGGTTCATTACTCTGTATAGCAGCCTCCACACATATGATCCTATTCATAAACATAAGGAGACACAATTTCAAGGAAATAGCTCATTTTTCTGCTGTGCTCAGATCCACAATAATAACCAGTGGATCAGGATAGGGTAAGTGATTACTAACACAATGAAGGTTCTTACTAAAGGAGCTGGCTTGAAGCAGGAAGTTTTTATAAAGCTAAGTATTAATGAAAAATAAGTCTAAAAGCTCAAGAATAGCTTCCATTTGCAGTGACACCTGAAGATGGTAGCTGGTGCAAGTAGGTGGGATGTCTGAAAGAGCCTGAGAACTCACTTTCTGACAGTGAAGATCCCTGAAGGCTCTCAAGCTGGTTATCTCTGACACCATTTGAAAATTTGGTCCTAATGTAACAGGAGAATGCATCAGAGCTTTAAGTGAAGCAAATACATATTTGCCCTTTAACTGCAACAAAATCAAGTAAAGCAGAAAAAAGGGAGGCTCTTTGTTGCCTATGAAGTCACCTGAAAATACTGTGAGAACACTTTTCACAGTTATACTATCAGGGTTATGTGGGCATTTACTCTATTTTATTTAAGATGTTTACAATAGAATCTCATGGCTTTCCCTCTTGGGTCCAGGTTTTTAACAATGGTCTTTAATAGTAAATTATGTATTTCAAAATAAGTATGCTTTTAGCAAGGCCATACTCTGTCTTTCTATCACTAACAGAACAAAACACTCATCATATTTAAATATGCAAGAAAACAAAATGTCCAACAGCAACAAGGGGATGAGGGTGCTCCAGCTGTACAGCAGAAATGGGTGTAGGGATCCATTGTAGTTTGCAAACACACGTATAAAGGTGTCATCTTCCAGTAATTCCAGTCATAGTCTACCACTACCTAAGTCAAACTAACTGAGTTGGATAACTACATAAATATTTACAGTTTCTTAACCAGTGGTTTGCATGAGAGACAGCTTACCACTTCACGAGTGAGTGGGTATTGCTGCCCAGTCTAGAAGAACAGTAGATCCCTGTGCAGCTAAAAGAGTGGCAAAGTGGTGCTCTCCTATTTCCTTCCTTCCATCACTTTTGACTGAGGAAGACATTCATGCAACGTTCCTCATACAGATCATAAAGATGTTTTTCCAAGGAACTGCTAGCCTGGTTATCTATGCATTATTTCAGCCTTCAGACCCCTATTCTGAACCTTGCACCTTCATTTTGGTGTGGACACTCCTTACTCTCTTACTTAGATGGGCCTAATGTCTAAAGAACAATTAGAAGCCACACTAATTTTTGCAAAGGGGACTTGCTGTTACCCTTAATGCTATCAGGTCCATTAATCTCAGGGGTTTATAATGTCTGCATAGCATTTAAATGATAAAATGGAATCATGTATTTTGGGCATTTTAAAATCTGCACAGTGCTTCAAAGAGATTGTGATGCCTGGGGGAGAATTCATAGCTCTTACAACAACTGATGTTTTAAAAAGCAATACATTTTTAAAAAGAAGCCAGGTACTCATGATGGTAATCCTGAATAAAAATTCTTGGTGAGACTTTGCAAGTAAAAATTTGAGGGTTTGTCCATGTGAAGAAATTAACTGCGGCAGAACTATGACTGTAAAATTATAATGCTGCAGCAGCTACTGCCTGTGTAACTCTCTATGTTCCTACACAGACAGTATTCTGGAATAATAGACTTTTTTTGGGTTTTTTTGGTAGACCTTACACGGCTTTGGAACTAACATAAACTCTTTCTGCCTCATAATCACTCAGCCCCCTACTACTGAAATCAGCCTTCCATTTTCTCTTTTGTGCAAATGCCCCTTCACCAAATTACACTTTTGCAGCATAACCAATGACTACAGAAAATGCCTGCAACTGCTAATTATAGGCAAAAAAAAAAAAAAAGAAAAAAAGAAAAAACCAAAACTAACAAAGAACCTCACATGGTAAGGACTGCATGCAAAAGAGGGACAGAAGGTCAGAGCCAAGGCTACCACGTCTTACGTACAGTACTGAGGAGAATGGTTAAGGTGATCTCTGACCAGGAAGAGAAATCGCTATACTCCATCTGAGGATATGAAATTCCTTCCCTCACTTTTCTGGGATTTGTTTTATTGTGTTGCACTGGCAGATGAGCCCTAAAAAGGTTTGTTGCAGTGACTTAAAAGAGAAGCAATACATGGTTTAGGGAAAAAGTTGAGGCAGTTCAACACAGCACCTTCAGCGAGTGAATTTCAATTGGCTTTCAACTTAGCATCACAGGAAACTTTGAGAGAAAATGGATTGAAGTATTTACAGTGCATATAAATCACAATAAAAAAAGGAACACTTTTTCAGTTATCTTCTTGATGAATAGTAAAAAGGAACAATATTAAGCTGGAAGCTTAAAAATTTAATATGGGATAATGCAGAAGCAGGATGGTTCAATCAGGGATCTGATATTGTAATAACCAAACAAAAATGGAACTTGAGTGGTTTATATGTGTTATCAGAACTCTTCAGGTGAATGGAGGTTTTAGTAAGAGGATATACTTTTTATGTAAACTTTATACTGTTCAGATAAATGTTTAATATTAAACTTATCTAAAATTCTAATAAAATAGAACATACAAGGACAACATCTACATGAAGTAGTTAAAGTTGCTTTTACCATGGCTCTAAGAAAGTTTATATTGTGTTTGCTATCACAGAACCCTGTTTAATAAAAAAATGGGAGTTGGAGTCACAATAATAAAAATAAATGGGAGTTTCTGTTACATAAATAAAAAAAATCTCATGCAGATGAAACTGGCCACAATACATTGTACAGTCTGGTCATCAGTGTACAGCAGACCATGGACTCCATCCTACAGAAATAGCTTTAACTTCATCAAAGATTTTATTATTTTGAAGTTTCTAGTCCCAAATTTTTTATGCTTGCCAGGAATGGGATAATAATAAAAACTAAACACTATAGCTACAGAAGATGCCCACAATTATTTGCATTTTCAGTGGCTTTTCTTTTCATATGTTTTCAGGCCTATATATTTTTTCTTCTAAAAATGCTCAAATAATCAAATAATATAATTCTTATATTGATAAGCATATAATTAATTAAACAAAAAATAATTAAATATATATTGCAAAATATTCCCTAAAATAAGTTCTTAGCAAGAGGAAGTTCACCTTTTCCTAAATACTTTTCCTATCAGGAGTCAGAAATACAGCATATGAAACAAGCATATGAATTCTGAACCAGAAAAGGGTCTGAGTAAAACTCCAAAGATTAAAAGGTAATGTGTAGTGACACTTCCTATGTTATGATCTCCCTCTTCAAGTCTGGAGAAAACAAGCAGGACTGAAGCTGGTAGTGAAGTGACTTGACAGACTGATAGAAAAACAAGGATTAAGAGTCCCCGATTCCCGCTCAAGGACCATCTGTAGTGAGTTGCATTTCCTGCTCACTCCTCTAGACTTTGTTCAGCTTAGAGAAGACCTGTGACTAAATTCACTTAGTTAACTGATATAATATAAATTTGCAACTAGGAATGTATGATCATTGTGAAAACATGAGAAAACTTGAACTGGGACAAAGCAGTCAAGGACAGTTAAGGACAACATTAAGAATTCACATACTTGTACTGATTTTACACACTACTGGTACAAATACCACAAAGTCTCAGTTCCACTATCCTACCACAGCTAAAGGAGTTTTTTTGCCTAAATATGTTTTCAGGAAGGTGCCTCTGTCAGGGAGATGCTGGCAGCATCTGTGGTCAAGCCACCTTGTGGAGAAAATGGTCCCCATTGCTTGGAACTTCAGAAATACTTCAATATTTCAGCTTTTGTTACCACCTTACCCTTAGGAATGATGTGCTTTGCTATGTACCAGTTAGTCTGTATATTACCCTTACTCCAAGTTTGGCTAGTGTAGAAACAACCACGATTTTCTACTTTTTTTTTGTTACAATATTCCAGCTTGACTACATATTTAGAAAGGATAATGAAGACCCCTGAAGACAATAAAATCAGGTTTAATGTAGTTATCCTAGGGCTGAGTAAATGGTCTTTCCCTCTCTATGTCTTTATTTCTCTGACAAGCTGTTCATACTTAATTTGTACAGAGTACCATTTAGTCCTGATGTGCACTCTGTCTTCCCAGATTAATTTAGTCAAATAGCCACCTCATCACCTACATGCAAACAACTGTTTTACAAGAGACACCTTATAACCCATCAGCAGAGAAATCCTTAGTTGTAATAGTGGAAAAGAGCTGCTGAAACTGCTTCAAAAGGAATGAATTAGCAGATAGTATGTTAGCAAGGTGACCCAAAGCCACAAGCAGCAAAGTGCATGAGAATATGAAGCTACTGTGTTGTAGTCCAGTATTTTGTCTCAATGGCAAAAGGAGATGTCATTCATGGACAACATGTGAACCTAGTCATTCTTTGCAGTCCATTTCTTTTGTATTCCCTTAGCACGCAAATAACTACACCAGGGATTTCAGAGGGCACCTCCCTGTCCAGTCCTTCTAATCACTTTATGGACTTGTCCATGAATTTTTCTGACTCCTGTTCTGAAGACCCCCTGACGGTCTGCCTCTGCAATCACTTATGGTAGCAAGCTCTGGAAATTCACTATACAGTAGGTAAAAGGATTTGCTGCTGCTTTGCTTTAACTCAGTTTCCTCATATTTTCACTGAGTAGCCTCTACTTCATACAATGTGGAACTTGGTAAACAACAGTTCTCCATTCTCTTTGTGCCAAAACTTTACTCGTCTGCCATCTTGCCCCCTTTCTTCTCTAAAGAGAAGAGAGGTATGACTTCAATTTATTACTCTGCTGGTTTTGCATTGATTGACATTTAGTGAGGAGGGAAGAAGCCACTCACAGAAATTATTTTTCCAAGAGGAGCTGCTAAGAGTCTCCTCCGTGCCTGACAAAACCAATCAGTGACTAGTTTGGAATACTGACACCTTGTTAAACCACTGGGAAGCTGAATACGCCTTTGTGAACACACATGTTAAAAATTGAAAAAACCCCGGGAAAGCTCTCTTCTGACCTGGGAACAGGTAACAGGCCCTCTGTGGGGCCCCGTCCTGGGCAGTCCGTGGGGCCCTGTCTGTAGGGCAGTCTGTCAGACTGGGCTCAGGGGCTGTTAACATCCTGCGGCTGCGCTGTTTTCCCTGCCTCGAGCACGGGCCTGGCAGGGCTGGGCCCCCAGATCCTGGCACAGCCCCAGCGCAGCCTGACTGTCACCATGACTGCTTCGGCCACAGCCCAGCAGAAACCACCGTGACCACCACAGGTCCTGGGTGAGATATTAACTCCTTTACTGCACAGATGAAACTTGCAGGACACAGGACATTGAACCTCTCTCAAGTGAGAGAAAAGGACAGAGTAAAGACACATAGAAAGTCAACATGAAGACACCAAAATCAGTAAAGAAGGAGTCAAGTCCCAGATAGGAAGAGAATGAGAAGATGCCTTAGTCTTAGGCTGAAATTCTTTTGCAAGGTCATGGTGATGGACTGTGATATACTAAAAATATCCCTTTAATTCATAGAAAGAGTATGCAAAGATGGAGTGTTCGAATAGCAGATATGAGCAAAAGCATTTGTGCTGAAGCAAGTAAATGCTGAAATAGCCATGATCTCATGAGAAGCTTGAACAGAGAGTAGAAGATGAGAGTGATGAAGACCCTCAGCCCCCAGAGAAGAAGACTTTTTCCTAAATACTTTTCCTATCAGGAGTCAGAAGTTCCTAGAGAAGATGATCTCAGAGATAAAGATTAAGAGAACCTTTGCTTTTGAACAGCTCATCCTTAAAATAGTACCCCATAAGTTTGACATGGCCCATGAACACAGCTGTGGGAAGGCTGCTTGAGATGGGAGGGACTTCAGAAAGGAAGATTTCCAGGTGGCTGCTATTTGTGAAAATTGAAGCCACATGAGAACTTTTCCATTCTTGTGGAGAAGTCTCTGGGACCTAGCAAAAGACACTCCTCTCCTTAAGAAAACTGATGAAAGACTACTGTAGGTCCAGGGTAAATGGACCTAAGTCCCAAATTTTTGTCTCTGTATATTGTCAGTGGAAAAGAAAAGAAGCTTGTGGAGGGAAGGAGAAGTGATTCTTACTCTGATTTTTTTTCTCTTTTCTTTTAGTTCTGTTAATAAAGTGTTCTTTATAGCCTTTAAAGTTAGAGCCTACTTTGCTCTTCTCCTAATCCTATCTTGCAGCAGAAAAAGAGTAAATATTTCTAGCGGGTGCATTGGTGTTTAGCCAATATTAGACCCACCACATTCATTGGCGCATTGACCAGGAAATCTCAAATTTGCAAATGAAAATCACTACAGTTACATAACTCTTGATTAGTCATATGATCAAAGCCACCTGTGCTGTATGTATTTTATTTTAGTAGAGCATTTTGAACTTGTAGACAATGTTCTCATAATCTTTGAGAAGCATTAGTTAAAAAACCCCCACACATCAATAGTAATGTTCATATTTCTCTCTGTGTGGAAGCAAAAGGAGAACAGAATGACTGAATATTTCTAGCTGTTATTAAAGATTTTCATAGAAATAATATAGTTTATGTTGTGAGATTTGAGACTAGGTAAGCAATCATGAAATTAAGGACTGTACTATAATGTGTATGAAAGGCAAGAAAAAACTTAAAATGCGAGGTCATGTGGTGCTCCTCTCAGAATTAGAAAAGACAATGGAGATTAAGATACAATTGAGAATGAAAGGCCTGATTGCTTTCTGACATCTGGGAGCCTGGATGTCTTTCTCTAGGAAAAAATCCATCACTATATAATTTCCAAGCTTTAAGCATCAATTTGAGTACAATTTAAGCATCATCATAATATTGCTGTAATATAACTTCTTGGTGTGACTTTTCTTTCAAAATGTATTCTAAAATACAGAAAATTTTGAATGGACTTCATGAACATACACCTTCCATCTGCTGAAGGTATCTCCTTTCCTTTAATTTTAAAAACTACTTTCATAACCCTCAAATCAATCACAGCAAGGTATCTCACTTCATTTTCTCTCTTTTATCCCTACTGTTGTAGTATATTTTCATAGAAATACTTAACCTATGCTTACCAGCGACACAAACAACTTGAGTGCCATGTCCTGTGAAGTCTGGAGACCAAGGTCAGGTCATTGCCTATTTCAATATCTATGTCTCCACACATGCCTCTGAGTAAATCAGGCACATATGCGCAGCATTTATTTCAGTCCTTTCCTTGCACATCTCAAAACAGTTGTTTAATAATGGCTATTTGCAGGCTGAAATGTTTAAGCCTTATGTTTGACTGGTACTAGAAAACAGAAAGAAAATTCCAGTTTGATCCAGCTCCAGGAACCTGCCAGGCCCCTCTCTTCCAGCTTTTTTTCCTGACCCCTGAAGCCCTGATAAACACAACCAGCTAAACTTAGCTGCTTCTTTGCCCTAAGTGTCAAAGGAATAATCACACCCTAACTGCTTAATCTGCCTTTGACTCCTCTTGCTCCCCTTCCCATGCTCTGCTTTGCATTGTAATTCCTTGGCTTTCTGACTGTTGCCTCTGACCTGCCTCTTGTTTTACCCTTCAACTTTTGCCCAACAACTGTATTGAGTTTCCTGTTCCTTGGCTTGACTTCTGACCCCAAGGTCTTGCCTGGATGCTTGCCTTGTGTATCTTTACCCTTCTATTGCCTTTGACTCGCCTTGCTCTGATTGGGCTCTAAATCCAGCTCTAGGCAGATCCAGGAACTATATTTGATCACCTGTTCACAAATGCTCGTTCCTCATCTTTGAAAAAACTGCTTGGACTTCCAACCCAAACCCTTCTAGTATTCTGTGATTCTCGTGGTACAAGCAGGGGAGCGTTTACAGAGGGCTGAATGTGGGTTAGTGTCCCCACACACAAGTGACAGTCAGACTTTGCAAAAGCCTGAGTATGCTGACAAATTTTCCTCACTTCAGACATCCCATAGAATTTGGAGGAATTGTATAAGGGTCATCCACTAATCATCTCTAAAATGATGACTATTAGAGTTCTCTGCTCATGGGATATCAAATAGGAAAAGATAAGCAGAATAAGAGAGCATAGATTTTAATTTGCTTTGTTGTACATGAACCTTTTCTACTTCCACTGAATTTAGAAGAAACATTTCAAAAACGTAACCCCCTAACTGGACAAAAAAAATTGCTACTGTGGCTGTATGTGAATACAGATGGTGAGGTTTTGGCAAAGGCAGAGGCAAAACCAAACTCCAGCACTTGGATCCCACTGTTCTTTAGAACTTGGAGGTTTTGTGCTCAGAAAAAATAGTCAATTTCTACATAAAAGGAAATGGAAAGACATAATTACTTGATTTTGTTTCTCTTTGCTGATATAAAAAAATATTTTACTGAACATAGGAAAGTACTAAACTTCTACTTTTTATAATTCATGGAAAGCAATCTGAAAACTCACCAAAAACTGGAGAATTACTGTGTCCTCTATCTATCCAACTCTGTTTTCCACTATATTCCCATTTTTTCCCACCTTTCTCTTCAATCTGAAAAGAAGGGACAGTTGCTAAGCTTCCTCTGTGCTCCAGCCCTCAATTTAAATTTGTGATGTGAACACCTAAAAATGCAGAAGTCTGTCCTCAGTTCTTACGCAGGCATAACTGTTGTTAACTTTTGATAAACTCAACTCATGTGTGTGACATTTTATGTATTTTCTTCTAAAATATTTAAAATGGTTCCCTCCATGTAGGATATAGAGGACATGGGTATTTACCCACTTATGTGGGTGATGTTGAAATGTAGTGCTGTTTGAGGTGGTATGAACAAAGTCATTGCATTGATGGTTTTGTCATGCCTGAATAGTGTGTCTAATCCAACTTCATTTTGCAAATATCACTATACTAAACCATGATGTATAATTTTTATATATTCTAAGTATTTTTAGCTACATGTGGTAGAGTCGAACAAAAATCCCTACCCCTAAATGACATAATGACATTACTGAGGCTGGTTTCTGTGAAAATAGTACTTACAAAGTATAGTATAGTAGTCAATATATATTCATTCCCTCTCCCATCACTTAATTACATCACCATTTAAGACAGACATATAATGTAATTAGAGATTTGAACAGTTCACAGCCAGATCACTTAAAGTAACATTGTTAATGGGCTTTAGAAGTTCCCCCTTTAATATTGCCAGTGTTATAACTTCTAATTACCTTAATAATTAGGGCTGTGTCATTCATGATTGAGGTAACAGTTGCTACCACTAATGGGTATTAGAAGTCTCTCACAAGGCATGTTTTGATGTTCTCACTGAGTTGCTTAGGGCAGGCAAGAGCTATTTGTCCTTAGAAACATAGTGGTTGCTATGTGGTGGCCTGGGCAGAGGCATCCTTACTAACCACTTTAATACTGCCACCACCACTGCTGTTTTCACTGAGGAGTGACTGTATCAAAGGCACTCACCATGCACTGCCCTTGAAATGCAAATGTGGTACCTCTGGATGAAATCTGTTGAACTCTAATTGCTATTGTAACTATTGCTACAAATAACAGCATAAACTTGAATGTCAAACCTGACTGATATTCAAAGAAATCCATAGGTAGTTCTTCCCCATTCCCAACCCTACAAATTAGCAATGGTTATGATTTGCAAAGTTTAAGATGACACATTTGCTTCATTATGCATGAGTAATTCAGAAGAGTAACTACAACTATGTTAAAGTCTAAAGGAAAACAACTGCGATTTGCAGCTATTTTGCCAAGATATAAGGCTAGAATCACCTTTTCAAGTACACTTTTTCTAAAGACTTCTGGCACAGATTGAAACCAACACATGAAACCCATATTCTTCTATGAAGAATAAGAGTCAAAGGTTCCTCCTTATTTGTCTGAAACTAGTTCAGAGACAAAGGCCTGTTTTTTGGCCATGCTACTCTTTGAGGCTTAAGAGTTCATTCCCAGGAGAGTAGAGAACTCAGGATTTACTCTACTTCGATACCTCAAATTCACCAAGATTTATGTAACTGGAGACCAAAAAAGGTTTGGAGAACTATGAAACACAGGTAGATAGGAAAAAAAAGTCAACTTCATCAGGCAGACTTTCACCAAACTGGTTTTAATAATCTAGGTTGTCTCTGAGGACTGAATGACTTCTCTTATTTACTTTGGGTTTTTTGAGCTTTGTTATACTGCATTATTTGACTGTGATGGAAAATATTAAATCCTCAGGGACCGGAGGAGCATTTACTTTCTTAATTTGTTTGTTTTCCAGACATAGATTCAACTGATTTCCTGACTCAGGGTAAATTACACTGAACAGGTAAAAGGGCAACTCTGTGATGTAGAGAAGAATGCCCTGGGGACAAAAAAAAGATTGATTTATCCCAGTCCCACTAAAAACACCCAGGAACTTAACATTTATTAGACTGGACATGAAGGACATACTCATATAGATAAGATACACATGGTAAATTAGCCCTTTAAGGTACAACATTGAAATCAATACACTACACATACACCACAAAGACAGCCTCATTCCTCTCCATCTAAATTAAAATCTAGGTAAAAACCAGAAAAAAAATAAAAGAGGAAAACAAATCCCAAACTCATGTATCTACTTGACCAACAGGTGTGAACACTACCCTCCCTCATCAGGTAAATACATAATGTGCTCATGGTTGAATCAGATTTAATTTCTACAAACTTCCAATATTAGTTTGGCAAGTATCTTTGCTTCTTTGTGTCCCTTTTCAGTGAAAACAAAGTAATTATAAGAACACTACCTTTGTCTGCTTTGACCTGAAATAGTACTAGATACACTCCTTCACATACAAATACAATCTCATCAAGGGAAGAATTCTGGTTAAGAGTGATCATATCTCTTGTTAACTACAAGATAGAATTCCAGGATTAAAAAATCCCTATATTAAAGTAATCTTAATGATTTTTAGATCAGCAAGTCATACATATATCTATATACCCTGTATGTGCATATATACTTACATATACATATACAACTCACACAATTTATAATGCCAAACATTTTGCTCACACATTCCTAAAAGCTTTCAGAAATCTAGCCATTTGGCTACAAATCTATTCCATTACATTTCAGAGCAGTCATGACAAATTCTACTGCTATACTCTTAAATTACAAGACAAAAAGTATTAGATCTTAGATCACATGAAGCTATGTCAAGATCATTTCAGGAGCCAGAAGCTATTTGTAATGCAACACAAACAACAAGTAATTCAAACTACTCTTTGCAATATTTACAAATATGTCAATCTTACATGAACAAGCTGAACAAAGCGTACCTGTACACATACTGTCATAGAGGAACTGAAAAATGTCTCCCTCAAAAAGAATAGCAGTTTAGACTGATTTTCAACTTTTAAAAAAATATTTTGTGTATTGGGTAAGGGCTCATGGTTGAACTGGACTGGTTAATTCAATTTTTGATTTTGCATCAAAATATGGATAGAAAGTAATTGCAGTATATTATATGCATTCTTAAAATTACTTCCAAATAAAGGACAAGTAAAGGCACGGAAAAGGAATATGATGAAAGAGAACCAGATCTATGCCATCTCTATGCTGCCTAAGTCTTTAATTAATCATAGGGGCAGGGTTTATTACACCTCAGTGAGATGCCTCCAACTGATGATCATCTAGGTTTTCTTCATGTTCATTAGAGTGGAACAGGTACTTCTAAAAGTACAATTTAGCTCACCCTTAGTGGATAGCCCAGAGAAGTAACAGAGCCTGTTACTCGGAGATATTCAAAACTTGACTAGATGTTTCAATCCATTTGCATAGCTCGTGTGCTAGCCCTCTCCACAGGCATTACAAAGAACCTGTGCTTACCAGCCCTTCCCCATAGATTTCTAACTGATGAGGAGAGCTCCTGATGCTGCCCCTCTGCCTGCTCTCAAACATCTCCTACTAGGTGACACTGCAAAGTCAAGCACTGCCTGTATTTCACGACCACAAAGTTCCCTAGACATACAGAGAAGCTTTCATGGTCTGGAAATGGTTCACCTAGCTCTTAACTGTCTTTCTGAATGACTTGGGAGCAGGAACAGATATGTCGAAAACCTGTCAAAGTCGGAAGTAGTAGATAATGCAGAGTAGAACTGCTGACGTCAGTGCAAAACACAAGAGACTGGATCATTTTAAATACAAAGGACAAGAATGGTGACTTTGCTCATGCTGTTTACTCTATGAAGACTCTTACTTTATTTTGGCCTAGCTCATGTGTACCTCAGAAAGTATTTTGGTAGCCTGTATCCCAAGTAGATGGCAGTATATAATGAATGACATGCCTTTGTCTAGGATAACCTATGGGCATGCTTTATACTTTTTCTTTCAAAAATAAAGCTTAACGACTCCCCTGCAGATACTCAACACAAAAAAATGGCAGTGTCTCACCTGTGCATGCACAAGCTTCGTCTAGCTGTTGGAATGTATGCTCACATTATACCATACAGTTTTAGTGCCCTCAAATTATCCAGACTGAAGTCTGACCAGGTTATCCAGTGGTATCCAGCCAGATGCTTGCCTGTCCTTTCTTTCAGTGAAACCCAGAAAATGATGGAGATGAGTTACTGGTATGACATAAGACAAATCTCCATCAATATCAGTTTTAAAAGAAACAAACCAACTAATAATAGTGCCAGTGTAATATTAGTGCCAATGACACACTTTACTCTCTGAGATCAACACAAGAATTTTGTATGATTTCACATGAAATGTGACACCTTCTCATCTACCCCTAGGAGTGAGATACAGCCAGAAGGTGCATCCAGATGCAGAAACAAACAAACATCTCCAGGTACCAAATACACGTTGTGCAAAACTGCTTTTGCCACCTATTCATCTCTCAGTCAACAAGCTTCCTCTGCAGCTTATTCTTAACCCTGACACATCTCCTCTGGCACCCCAGATAAAGAAATTAAGAAAACAAACATAAGACAGCTTCCCCCATATTCCAAGAGGATATAAAATTCGTATTTTCTATCAGATGTAGTCAAAAGTTCACTAAATTAGAATATCTTTTGAGTACTAAAATGTTTTACATACATTACATATGCAACCCATAACTGAAAACCTTTTACATACATGGAGGATAAACACTTAAAAAAATTCCATCAGTGTTTTCCTGGAAGAAGCAGTATTGGTTAAGATCTGCCCACTAGGTAACATGAGGTTATCTCAAACTACCAATTCCAGTGATCATAGTTGAGCTAAGAAAAGTGTATTCAAACATATCTTTCTAAAGAAGCCCAACAACTTTCCTGTCAATGCCACACTCTGTCACTAGGGAGTAAAAGGAGAAAAAAAAGCAACCTCTCTCCAAACTCTACTCTGATATTTTTGCAACTTCCAAAAAGGTACAAGCAATATTTCCTTCTGATATTAATATATCCAGACTACCAGTTTTAATAGCGTTCAAGGTGAAACTACTTTATTTTATTGTCTTCATGAATCAAAATGCCATCACTGGAGTTACTAGAAGGCTGAACATCTGCACGTTTATGAAGAAAGGAGTGATTAAGATAAAAAAATCCCCTTACTGATCTCAGGCCGCTCTTTTAGATTAAAAGAGTAAAATTAAATAACATAAAAACATTAAAGAGCTCAGAGCTTGCTGAGAGGGAGTTCATGACACGCACAAACACTAATAACTACATCTATCCAACATTCTTCAACTAACAAATCATTATACCAAAGGCACATGCCTGTACACATGGATATACATAGATTAATTTAAACATGCTTCTTTTTGTTATAGGATTTTTACTTGTTTTTTTTGAATGTAAGTATATTACTCCATCAAAAAATTTCAACATTTTGAAGAATACTGGAGAAATGAATAATGTATGCACAGGCTTGTGTGCTGTGTGAAAATGCTGTATGAGTCAACTGCAATTCCACAGGTCTGTTTCTGTGCACAGAGTTTCAGCAGTTCATGCTAAATAAAGCCCCATTTCTGCCTCTCTCTATCATATGATTTAGCAGGTGCACTTTTGAAAAAATGAGTAATTGCATTTAAGTCAACCTGCATGCACTGAAGTTAAGCACTGCTTAAGTGTTTGCAGGATTAGGGTTTAAGCTTCCAATTATCCCTATTGCAGCTGTGTGACATATACCCCAATGAATGCATTTCTCATCAGTTTTAATTCACGTTTTCTCTTTCTGGAGACTGAAAATGGCAAACACGAGTAGAGGCTGAGTGGTGTTGTTTCTGTTAGGCCTACATACCTAATAAAACATAATATTTACTCTCATTATTATCATCAATAATTGAGTTAGAGATTCACTATATGACCCAGTGATCATGCTACACATGCTATTGCACTAAAAAAGTAGTTTTAAATTCTATATTGGGTAACTTCATTATATATATATTTATTTGTATGTGTGTAGTAGGTTCAGTATGTCACTAGAATGAAACCAGCAATTGCTAGACGTTTTGTGGTTGGTGTCATTCAGAAGGTCACAGTATCCCAATCCTACTGATACTTTAAAAAAGGTCCAGACTACGTTTGTTTACCACTAGTTTCTGCTGTGGTCTTTCTTCTATATAAATCACACTCAAAGCAGAGAAAAACAGGTACCACACTGTAATTTTTGTTACAAGATGCTCAGATAAATTAATGAAATCAGGACCTTGTCAATACTAACTTGAAAAATGCACAAACTCTTGCAACTACATTAGTAGTTGAAATTTAGACACATGTAAGTAAGCTGAATTTATCTGATGGCACTAAAAACCAGCTGAATGTCCCAAGACACATCCGACAACTCTTAGAAATCACTAATACCTAGGATTCCTTCCAGAAAAAAAACAAACCAAACCAAAAACAAACAAACAAAAAAAACCCACCCAAGCAACTTTTAAGATTGTAGGGATCTGAGTTTTTTCTTTGCTTAAGTCTTCATTTGAAGAGGACCTATTGACATAAACCCTGGCATCAGTGTCTTATCAATTAGAAAAGACTATGGTCTTCCACACATGAATGGACATCTGGATGCAGAGATGTAAAGGGTAAGTTTGGTATACACCTGGCTTTCCTCCAGGATAGGGTCTAGACACAGCCAGCAAGAAGATAAAATCCAAGAACTTGAGAGCATTTCAGAATCTGATAATAAAGATACGGCTCAATTAATTGTAAGGTTTAACAGCCTTTCCTTGTTCTACCTTCCTCTTAGCAGGATTCAGGTTTTGTGGAGTCCCTGGAACCCCTTGGGAGAATTTGTAGGATCTTGCCTTGGAAGGATAGCCCTTAGAGTCTTCCCTGATTTGGCTGAAAAAGAGAACTATCCTCATGGTGCTTTACACACTGTGGTCTGCCCCACTCTCTCCTCTCCCCATGCTCCTGGTTCTCAGGGTTTCTTTTTTCCCTGTTTCCCTATTGGTGGTGGCATCCCGGGTGGCCAGCCCCATTTTCCCTATAGGTCACTGACCTTTGCCTTGCCTTTGTACCATCCCATGCCTTCAAGTAATTGGCTGCTGACCCCATACTTAAGCCTGTCCACAGCACATGGCCAGATCTTTGTCCCTGATCTACTTCAGCACCAGGAATAAACCTCTGCTGGAACTGAATCATACAAGGCCCTTCTTGCCTCTCTTTGCTGAGTTTAGCCTCAACATGTGCAGAAGTGTGAGCTTGATTCCTTTGCTTGAATTTTTCCCAAGCAGCTTTTCCACAGAAGATGCTTGTTAGGAAACAGGCAGCAGCCTCACTATCTAAAAAGCACACTGCTTCAAGGTTTGGTCTTAAGAGGAGGTCACAGAAGAACTCCTCAAACTTTTGGGGTTTCTTCTTCACAATGATCAAGGGTAGCTACTGAAGCAAATGTCAGTGAGAACTGTATTTTAGTTCCTTATGTTACATATTGTAGAATCATAAAATAGTTTGGGTTGGAAGGGGTCTTAAAGATCATTTAGTTTCAACAACCCTGCCACGGGCAGGGACACCTTTCAGGTTCCGCAGTGCTCCATCCAGCCTGACCTTGAACACTTCCAGGGATGGAGCATCCACAGCTTCTCTGGGCAACCCGTTCGTTTGACTCACCACCCTCACAGTAAGGAAATATTTTCTAATGTCTAATCAAAACCTGTTCTCTTTCAATTTTACTTCATTCCCCCTTGTTGTGTTGCTACATGCCCTGTAAAAAGTCCCTCTTCACCTTTCTTATAGGCTCCCTTCACACACTGGAAGACTACAATTAGGTCACCCCAAAGCCTTCTCCTTTCCAAGCTGAACAACCCTAATTCACTGAGCCTTTCCTCTAGGAGAGTTGCTCTATCCCTCTAATTATCTTCATGGCACTCCTCTGGGGCCAAGACCCCGAGGAATGCTAAGTAAAACACTTTTACTCCCTAGACAAGCAGCAGATGCCCCAGTAATGAAGTTTCTGGATGTTGTTGACTAACATGAAGATGATTGAGTTATGATGATACAACAGAATGCAGCATGATTGTGAATCAACCTATGAAATTCAGATTTCCATTTCTTTCCTCTTGCACAAGGCATAGCGTTATCTATCTTTTTCTATCCCATCAACTCCCAATTTTCCACTGAGCAACCATTTTCCAAAGCACCCTTTTTGCTTTCTCTGTATAATTTTCTTCTTCTCACTGACTTTAGTCCAACCAAACTCAATATTTTACCGTATCTGTTCCCTCTACACTGCCTGACATACCTGTATCTGTACATACCATGTTGATCACTATTCTCAACATCTGACTTCCTGTATCTTCTAATACTTTATCTGGGATCTGATTTTCATCAATCCAGTTTTATTAAAAAAATGGCTACAGTATTATTCAACGACATGAGGTACCTGAAACAACAATTATTAAAATATGTTCAAAATGGCCACAGAAAATTTTCTATTACCTTGTTATTTTGAAAAATGACAGCATGTCCCATTTTTTCATTATGAAAATGCTCCAATCACATGTGTGACAAAATAGTCGTATTTATCACTGCAAATTTTAGAAGGTCTATAATAAAAATAGGATTTTAATTGCAAACTTTTGAAAACTGTAAATTTGGGGAAATTTTGACCAACAGTAATACAGAGACTCTTGAACACTTGTGTGTTATGTTGAAAACAATTAATTTAATCTCAGAACAGGCTGATGAAACAGTATTTTAGTGGTAGACATTTGACACTTTCCAAAGTGAAACCCACAGGTCCCCATATCCTTCCATTGGGTCAGTGGACACAGACTACCTGCTACAGCAGCCCTCCTGTTAGAGAGTAGAAATGAGCTGAGACACACACTTCTTCATGACAGCATGAAAAGGGCCCTGGTCTATTCCTCTTTACAGCTCAGCCATCCTGACTCCAACTATTCACTGTCTCCAGCTGCAGCAAGCTCCTTCTGTAGGTTTCCCTTGCAGCCTCTGCCTGCTGGTTATTTCCTGCTAAACTCTGACTGCATGCATTAGTTTGCAGATGGTGACTGCAGGCTTTTCCCCACCTAGACTGTGGCTGCAGGTTCCAACAACAGGCTCTAAATGCAGACCGAGAGAGGCCTCAAAGCAGCGATTCTCTCTCCCCAGGATCTTTCTTCACGAGCCTCTCATTCCCTCTTCCTCAAAGTTCTTCCTCCTCCATGAGTCTCCCCTCACTACCTAACCCACTCCCTTTTATCACACTTATCTTTACTGGATATAGCTGTGACTCATCAGGGAGAGGCTGAATTGGTTAATTAACAGGGGCAAGGTCACCTGTGTTCCCTTCTCCTGCAACCACTCAGAAAATGGATGCTACCAGACATTGTGGAGTAAATAGTAGACTCTAAATTTTGCTCTGGAATATGATTTTGGTTCTATTCATATGCACATTTATAGCAACAAACCCATCTTTAATAAATTATATTTTGTTTGGGGAACGGGTGTATGAACACTGGCTAACATAAGCAGTAGCTACACTCAGATAGCTTTGCAATGTGACTCAACAGGACATCCAGCCCAGAATGTGCATTCAAGTGTTGGTAAGATTTCTAAACAAACCAGCAGTCATATTTCAGAACTCCTCTCCAGGTTAAAGGGAAAACAAAAATCAGAGACTGGAACAAAATCTAAGTCTTCTGGCTTTTAGTGGCATTTCTTAATCAAGATGTAGTCACTGCAGCTCTGTGCTCAGAAATAAACTCACCATGTGCCCTGTTATATTCAGTGCCAGCAACAGAATCCAGGACTCAGTTACTGGAATTAAGAAATACAGTCTTAACCCTCCTGTTTGTTTTCCATATAGCACACAGGAAAACAGTGGGGAAGAGAAGTGCTCAACATAAACTCCCATAATATTCTGCAAGTATAAAAATTTGTGGCAGACAAAATTAAAGAAATTAATATATTTAAATACTGAAGTGGAGAGAAGGAGCAGAGAAAATGCATATAACACAACAGCTGACCTCCATCAACCTAGATTTTCAGGTTGCTGCTGCTGCATTGGGCAAGGAAAAAGTCTATCTGTCTGGGGTCAAATACATTAATCTTTAACCTGCTGAGGGTTTGTAGGAATAATAATGGCATAGTTCATCCCAAAAATCACTGCAGAGAAGCTAATAATTAGAAAAGGATCTTGAAAAGAAAAAAAAACCCCAAAAACCAAAAGTTGTCATGTGTTATTTGAGTATCAGCTGGTACATAATAGAAACCAAAGGCAAGTAAATGCTAACAGTAATTTTGCAAAATTTCATGATTTTTAATCCAAGTTTTCACATTTTCTTTGCCCACGGCAAAGTGCATGCATGTCAAAAATGCCTGAAGGCAAAGACATTTTATATTATGTTTGTGACCAAATAACTCCTTCACCCTTAGAAATGAATCTGAGACCTTTGTGATATATGATATCAATTCAGTGCCATGATGTGACAGAAGATGAAGTCTGCCTTTCTTATAAGAGGTGAGGCCTTTCTTCTGAAATCAGCTTCACATAAATTTGTAAAGTAATGGACTACCACACTAGGAAATACACACCCTAAAGCTGAATGAGATCCTGACTGTAATGGAAGATGGTGAGGAAGGGATTACATTCTGCTACATTGCAACTTCTCACAGCACCTTTTCATAACGTCTGGTAATTTTAAATGTGGAAAAGGTGCACCGTTTTTGGAAGGAAGGGTGAGAGAAACAGGGTCTAGATGGAAAATTTCTATCAACATCAGCAGAGTTAGTCCTACCTGGTTGTCCTAGGACATTGCTAGAAGCATGGAAGAGTATTACAGAAAGAGCAAGGCTTATCAAACTCAGTTGGAGGAGGGACAAAAAAGCAAGGTTTATTTTTTCTCTAATTAGTTTCTGGAATTGTGGACAAGCAACAAAATGGTGAGTCCTAACACATGAGCACAGTGCTTGTGCATTCATCTGGTCAAAAGGTTTTAGCAGAGTAACCCTTTCTTTTCTGTCTTCTAGCAGACACCTACATCATCTCAGTACTCCCAGTGGTTCAGCAACAAGCCTGCAATATTTCTTCTTTATCAATGTCCACTTAAATGGTCACAAATAAGAAGGGCTATAACATTTGGTGGGGGAAAAGAAAGTAAGTCCATGGGGGTAAAATGTTAACTCCAACACATATGCAGATGTAACTTTAAAATGCAGAGCTGTAATTATTCCAAATGTGACACTACCACTTAAACCCCATGTTCACTCCATTCTTTATGATTGTGTCAACTTTTTCCCTCTCTACTCAGTTGTTTGATCAGCTCCACAGTGCATCAACTTTTTGTAACTTGCAAAGGCAGGCCATCATCAGACCATAACAGCTGGATCCATACTATGACATTACATATCTACCATTGTACAAGTAAATTAAGTGAATTAGGTATTACTATCATCACTAGTGCACTTTTGCAGTAATAAAAAAGAGAATAAAAATGTTGTAATTGCTATTTTTAATTCTAGAGTGGAATATATCTATTTAAACAATGGCACCAACAATATTCCAGTAGTTTATCATTAGAATAGTAAGGGATCTGGCTGAGAGAATTTTGGTCCTATTTGCATTTGTTTCCATCAAATACACATACATTGGATACTCTTTGAGTGCTACAGCAATATCAAAATACAAGAAGGAAAAATGGTACTTACTAATTTAGCAAGCAACACTATTTTCTGTCTGAACAACACAATTTTGCATTTTAGGAATTCAAGAGAAACACCTGGCTTTACCAAGACAAGAATCTGGGTTTAAATCCAAGCATTAAATCCATCCAGGAGGAGACCACACCAGTCCAATTGCCCTGTAAAGAAGATGCGTGTAATGTGCCAGCAACAAATATTGGAAGACATCTTGCCACTCTGTGTACTGAGTGATTAGTAACATGTAAGAACTGGGTCCACGAAGCTGGTTTTTCTTTTTGCTTCAGAATTCTCTGATACAAAGACATCTTTCAGTTTCCAGTTTTTGAGAACCTCTCCACAGTAAAGCTCACAAACACTTCTTCTGTAGATTTTCATTCTGATTGCAACTTATAAAGACTAGTTTTAAAAAGAAAAAAGTATGAAACAGAGCTAGGTTTGCCTTCTTTTCTTTTCAATAAAAGGGTACAAGCACCACCTCAATTTTTCCGTCACTCTATAAATAATGTCTCACTGCATTTTCTTTAGGAATATATAAATATGCTCCGTTTTGGTATCTTAATGTACGTAGCACATTCTGCTAAGAGATCAAGGCAAGTTCCTGCCTCATCTTCAAATTCTCTAATGCCTTAGGAAAATGACCACCACAAATATTTGGGGGTTAGAAGTGCACACAGAAATTACCAGTAACATTTCCCCTTTGATTGCCATTGTGAACAAACACTGTCAAAGTAGAAAGAGAGCAAGATGATATAATACCATATAAAATGACACTACCAAAAACATACCTGTAAATGAAAGACCTCTGAGATAATGCTATATTTTTAAATAGGAAATACACGTCACTTGAATGCATATACAGTATTCTCCGAGGCTTTGAATTAAAGACTTTAATAACTACTCTAATTACTTCTGTTGTGATTCTACCTTTGAGCCTATATGAAACAAACAACTAACAATTAGTTACACTAATTTGATCATCTGGTTTTAAATAAATGGTTGTTAGTATTTC
Source organism: Cisticola juncidis (assembly GCA_013400215.1). NCBI lineage: Eukaryota > Metazoa > Chordata > Aves > Passeriformes > Cisticolidae > Cisticola > Cisticola juncidis. Next base: position 1,401,695 of record VXBR01002036.1, on the reverse strand, counting down.
TTTTAACAAACTTGTTTTAGAAAGACTAAAGACAAAACTGTTTTTTTTTTTTTTTTTTATTTAGCATCCAACATGTCATTTAGTTTGGTCTAACATATTTATTTGGGTTTTCTGCCCAGCAGCTGAAGTCCCCTATCTGGCAACAAAAGAAAAGCAACAAAAGCTACAGCAGAAGGTGGAACACATTATTTGGTAACATATCTCAAACACAGCCTGGACAAACCACCTCTGAGGGTAAAAACATACATCACATTTCAGCTTCCAAGCCCAATTTAGTCTTCAGTCTCTCAACTGAGCCTGTCAATTAGGGTGTCAATTAGGCCTTGATCCAGCAGAGCACCGAAGCATGTGTGTAATCTGAGTGTGTGAATAACGTTGCTGCTCACTGCAAATCAGGATGATAGTGATGAGGGACAAATGAACAGGATCACCAGTTCATTCTCACATACAGCAATTATAACAGACTTTAAAACATTTTCTTGAAGCAACATACTGGAAAATTATGGCATTTGTCATCTCTGCTCCTTTTGGAGCCACTATAAACCAGGGTTGCCATCTTTTTTTCTTTTTTTTTCCCTGTTTGGCAGGAAGAGACTATATATTCAGTCCCCTAAAACTACATGAAAAATCACCTCTTTCCAAATTACACCTGATTTAAATGGCATCTCTTTTTATTGAGCTATACAATAATAAAATTGTTTCTTATGTGTAATGCAAATGCAAGATTTTCAGTACTTGACTTTTTAGTGGACTTGGCACTAGCAAAGATGCTGCTTCTAGATATATAATTAGAAGTGATTCACTGTTTTGTACCTAGCTTGCCTGTACCTAACGTGATCCCTCCCTTTTTGCAAAGCAATGAGGTCTCCAAATTAAAGAAGCATTCCTCTGGAATAACTTTTTGCTGTTGTTGCTTAGGCATACATACTGTGGCTCCTGAGGCAAGCCAGTAGCCATTGCTGATCCATATTCCTACCCAAGAAAGTTAAAAGTGTAGCTACAGCATGAGATTCTCCAGTTAGAGAATCACGAAGAACTGCATAATGATGTGCCGGCAGAAGAATTAGTGGAGGCAGGGCTGGGAACATCACATTCAGGAGTCCACTGGGGTGTGGCAATAGTTTTACTCTCTGGACGCTCCCTCAGTAAATAGGTGAGAAATAAAGAAATGTCATCTTTAAGAACTTTCTCCTGGACTCTTTAAAGCTTATTCCCATGCCAGTTTTAAGATACCACAAATGTTTGGGATAAACAATGCAACACAGAACTTGCTAATGACAGAAACAAGCCAGCCTTTGCAATGTTTTCAATGCTAGGCAAATACCATCATAGCACAAATCTGCATTTTCCTCTCCAAGTCTGATCATAGCCTGAGAGACCGACAGCCTGACAAATTCTTTTATCTTAATTGCAGAGCAAGTGATGTAACAAGGAACAGAAAACTAGGTTCAGAGTTTTGTGACACTGTGTTACAAAATGCTTCCATGCTGGGTAATACTACTCAGAAAGGAAAGGGATCCAGTAAGAGCCTAATCTTGCTCCCACTGGAGTTTGCAGCAAAACTTACACAGAAAGAGAATGAAACCTAAATTTGACACCAATGTTAAAACTGATGGACTCCTTTCTATAACCTGTCAAGTCAGTGATAGGTTGTTTGTACCTTTGATTGTTACAGGGAAATTACCAGATCAGAAATCTGAATCCTTGTAATAAATGAACTTTTAAAAATGTAATACTTGCTTCTCAAACACTGTGTCATATGTTTTGTCAGGCTAGTGTAATACAAAAGGTTGTGATGTATACATTAAGATTTAAATGCACTCTTAGGAAGTGACATGAAATGTGCAGCCTTTCCATTGTTTTTACACAAGAAAATTAACTCATTATTTCTGTCTCAAGATTCAGCCTCCAAAGTATCTCAACAGCAATGTTTTTTACCTTCTGAAAACTGCTGTGCATGAAATGGTTTTTGTAGCTTTCTACTAAAGGAGAAAAGAGTTAAAAAACAGACAAAAGACTGATATTGGCAAAAAACTTTTCTCCCCAATGCATTGGCATGTATACTTATCCATACATATTCAAAGCTCACTGAAATACCTTTCCTCTTTTGAGAAAAACATCCTCCCTATTTTTTGGTTTAAGCGGAAGAAAACACATAGTGGAAGGTGCACACACTCTATGACAAGAGAAAGCCACTGAGCCAGAAAACAATTCAAAAATGTGTGCAGGGCTACAACAGTTAAATCTCAAAGCTGCTGAGAAATTGCTTGGATGCTATGAGCAAAAAGTGTGGTTCCAGAGTATAATCCTGGTGATACACTATGTTCTTTGCAAAAGGTTGTGAGGCCTTGGCCTAATAAGCATAATCTCATTACACTGCAAATAAAAGTTTCCTATTTATCTCCAGATTTCAAATGAATCTAATAAGGCTTATGATACAGTCACCCAATACCCTAATCATATTTCTGCCTATCTAAAAGCAATCAGTAATTGTGTTATAGCAGAACGTGCTGACAATACCTCTGACACAGAAAGGAGAATGAGAGCCCAGCTGTACTAATTAAATTAAATGCTAGGCTGATGGAATACATTTGCTGAAGCTTGGAGAGTATGGGTGCAGAATTAATAAGCATTACAGCTTAGAGCAGGAGATGATATCATAATGGATGCAAGGTTTTGATGTGGAGAGCCTCATTCAGATTCAATGTACCATAATGTACGGATGTGACAGCTGCTTAGAGAGGTGCAGAACCTTGAACAAAGTGCACAGGAACTTTCTCTCCCCCCTCCTTCTTTTTTCCCCTCCTCCCCCCATCTTTTTTGTTACTGCTTAGAAACTGTATTTTTATATGATATGTGAGCTCAAAAAAATACTGTTGTGGCGCACAGTTTACTATTTATTGCAATCCCAGTGGTTTGCACTGTGGTTTATTTTCTTCCTATCTCCTCCTGTCTGCCGTTTTAAACTTACCGTCGCTAAAAATTAGAGAAACGACGTTTGAAAAACATTTTATAATGCAGTATGTGTACGGTTAATCACAATTTCTCCTCTCTTCCCTGATTTTTAATGCCAGAAACTCCGAATGCAGGGGAAATCCTGCAAGGGAGACGAAAATCCGAACGCAGAGTACTCCTGTCACTGCGGCCAAGCTGCTGCAAGGAGGGCTTGGGAGCGCACGAACCTCTTGGGAGGGCCCAGAGCCGCCTGCCCCGGCCGGAGCCGCGGGCCCCTCTGTGCCGCTCTCGCTGCCCGGCCCGTGCCAGCGCAGCACAATCTCCTGCTCACAAATGGCTGGCGGGGAGCGCCGCGCCGGAGCTCATTACCATGAGAATTTTGACAGGATATTAGATTTACTAATCCTGAACTTTCCGGGCTGACCCCTCATTCGCGAGCAGACAATGCCGGTGTCTGCCGGCCAGGCCCCTCCGCCTGCCCTCAGCACGTTTCACCCCCCGCCCCCGGCACACGCACAACCCAGACACGGACACCCCCGGCCCGGGGCTCCTCTGGCCACCGCCCCTCGCTGCCGAGCCCGCCCGTGCCTGCAGCCGCCTCCCGGGGCTGCCCGGTGCCCGTGAGGGAGCTGAGCCCCGAGCCGGAGCAGAGCTGAACCCCGAGCCGGAGCAGTTGAACCCCGTGCCGGAGCAGAGCTGAACCCCG
>VXBR01002036.1:1383629-1397902 GCA_013400215.1 Cisticola juncidis | reverse complement strand
CGCGCCCCCAAAACCGGCCCCTCCTGAAAACACAGTGCCTATTAAGCTGCTGAAAACAGCAGATTTCCACTGATACTATACAGATAGAGCTGACCATTAAATCGCAATTTTACATCCCCAGGCAGCAGTGACTGCTGACAACCTCTAAAGCTTGTAATCCCATTTAACCCCCTCCTGTCATGAGCAGGCCCACCCTTTTGGAATAATGCAGGCCAAATTAAACCTGACACGGCAACAAGAGAAATAAAACCCCCTTTAGCTTAAAAGTCATGCCACAGTGGGTAACCCTGACCTTCAGCTTTCCCGCTCCCTTCTCTAGGGAGCTCCCCCCGCCGCTGGCGTTGACAGAGGCGGGAGTGGGGAATTGCAAGGCGGCTGGATGGCCCTGGGGACAAATTAAAGGGAATTTTGCTAGACAAAAGAAGGAAATTTCACCTGAGGGGTTTTCTTTCCTTCTCCCCTTTTTAAAAGTCTTCCTTTAGTAATAAAAAATAAGCCCTGATCACTCCTTGCCAAGTGCTCCCTGCCTGACCTGACCGCCAAAGGCCATCCCTGCTGGAGAGGTCCCAGCCTCCCTGCCTCGAAATGGAACCTCAGGTTTTCACAGCCCGTGGCTGGCATTTAGTGCCGATTTCAGAAGGAAGCTGACCACTTCTAAGGGCCTTTAAAACAAATACCACCCCCCAAAAAAGAAAAGAAAGTGTTCACTTCCTAGCTCAGACTCCTGCCTGTGGGTGTCTGCTTTGTTAGCAGAGGAGGGAAAAGGCGCTGCCAGAGTGAGACTTGTCCTGCATTATTCACACACAGCTAGTCCAGGAGTACAGGAGGAGCTTTCAGACCTAACTCAGGCAACATTGTACTCATTAATCTGATCTCATTTGGGAAAATAACGTGTTTGTTTGGCAGTATTTTTGAGAATACTGGACTATACGGACAAGCCTCTATAAACAGCGTTCATCCTCACCAGAGCACCGGCGCTTGCAAATGTGGAAGGTGGCCTTTCACACTTAATCTACACACAAGCAGACCACCACAAGTTGCTCCCCAGTTCTCCTCTCTGTTTACTGCCTGCTGAAGAAAAGAGCCAAAAGTCAGAAAGCACCTTGATGCAGGTAAAGGCCACATTGCCACTCTTATCTGCATTTTCTTATTTGTCTTTTTACGAGAGGTGCAGTAGGACTACGATTCTATAGCCAAATTACAAACCAACACATTTTTCTACCTGTCCATCTATCTGTCTACAGATAGAAATGTACGCCCGTAATCAGCGAAACCTGCCCTCGCCATCCAACACGCTTTTCTCAGCGCTCCCCCACTGCCCTTGTTTCTCTCTGCTGAAGAGCATGCGAACAAACGCCTTCCAAAACAGAGCTATGCCTGCAGCAGGAGAGGTAAATCCCCGGATCGAGCGGAAAGTTTGCTGCAGAAGTTTGCAAGCTGCTTACAGTGAGCCTCTGCAGGGGAGCCTGTCTGTACCACACCACTTTGCCCGTAACTCACCGAGTCACTCTCCCAGAGGCCCCACAGCCGGAATGAACTTGCAGCCCTTCTAAATACTGGAGCACTAAAAAATCAGGCTCGTTACCTGGACACATGGCTTCTCATTACTTCATTGCTTCAGACGCCAGATCTCTTGATGCTGCAGATCAGCTCAAAAATTTGAAGTACTCCTTCCTTTCTTCCCCTTTTCCCTTTTTCCTTCTTTCACTCATTCTTAGAAAAAAAAAAAAAAGTAAAAACCAGCAAAAAAAGGATGCTTGACTAAAGTTAGCTTAAATTTGTTAAGAATAAAACCGGTATAAATGTTTATTTCGACTTCCTCGTGCGGCAGTGTACCGAAGCCCAGCCCGCCCAAGCCTCTTTAGCAATGGAGTGGTTTATTTAATTTGTCAGTATAATAGAAGCAGCTGAGTGAGAGACAGAGAATGCAGTGTGGTATAAAAGAAACAAAGGCTAAAAGTACCACTATTTTGATTCCCTTTTTAAAATTACTTCCAAAGTGTGGTATCTATTGTGAAGAATAATGCTGAACAAAGCACAGTGTCTTGGCAATATTCACAGAGCTCATTCACAGAGCCAGTTCTGTCTGTACATTCAGAGGTAGAATACACTTATAAATGATGCATTGGAAGGACTATAGTTCCTATTGTATTCCCAGTGTAAACAAAAAGACAGACAGAAGCTGAATGGCATATGGGCAGCAGGGCCACACTTTATTCAACCATTCCAGCACCATTGTGAAGGTAAAATGGAATGGGAGTTCTCTCTTCAAATCCAGTGAACACATTTTGGGTTAGGCTAACAATTTTTATATATAAAACACAGATCTGGTTGTACTTTTGTATACTCCTGTGGAAAAGTGGTCTTTAAAGCAATCTTACATAGAGATTGCTGTCAAGTTTTGGAGGTCATTCCCAATAGGATTATGTAGCCTCTGGAGAAGCGTCTGAAAGAGAGTCTGTGTGGTGGCTGTGAAGGTGGGTGCTTGATGCATAGAGCCAAAATGGCCTACGACAGCAGCAGCAAAAGCTGACAAGGAGGCTGAGGTGTTCAGGATCTGACCTACCTAGAAAAAGACATGCCATTGGAAGGGGCATTAATTGTATTGACTGGAGTCTATTCTTCTTTGCCCACCATTGCTCCCTGTTTGTTAGGCAGCAAAGACTGTCTGATCCTGCAAAAGGAGATTGGAAATCGGAAACTTTGCCAGATGATCATAAATCGCTTTTACTAAGTCAGGCATTGTCCCTGCTGAACAGTTTATAGTCAGAGAAAGCCTCTTCACTTTGTTTGTGGGGAAGAAAAAACCACTCCTGTGGAGGAAATATTAAAATTAGATGTGTCCTTTCTCCCTTGCTGTGTCAGTTGATGCCAGGAAGTTTTATGATCACTAGCTCCTCTCCCTCCCTTTATATTTTCTGCTGTCACATAAATGCTCACGTGCTGAAAGTCTGCTCACAGGATTCAGTCTTTCTGATTCATGCAGGCAATGCCTGTGTCTGTGTGATACAGCATATCTGCTGCACATCACACTCCTTGGTTGCATTTGGAGGGATTTGCATGAGTAGGGCAAAGGGACCAGTCCATGGTTTTTTTTGTTTTTGTTGTTGTTGGTTGTTTTGTTGTTTTTTTGTATGTGTGTGTCAGTCCCATTGCATTTGATCATTGCTCGCCATGTGTGATCACTGACTGAATTCCAGCAACCAGATCAGGAATTGCATTTTTGGTTTTGTCTGATGTCTGTTTTGTTCTCAGTGCAGCTGGGGCCAGGCAGGATTTCACACCTGTTTAAAGTCACTGGAGAATAGTGTCCTTTGGGAGTTGAGGGAGGGTTCCAGTTGGTATGGGAGCCATCTGGAGATAAGTCTGCCTGACCTGTTCCGGAATTAAAAAGCCTGGCAGAATATGCTTTCTTGTGATGTGATTGAGATTTTGCAAGTTTCTGCTTTAGATAAGTCACTGTCTTACCAAGATCTAACACAATCATATAGATACAAGAAGCTCCCAATGAGGATTACTCAGCTTGATCCCTAAAGCTGAGTGCAAGCCTCTCTTATGAGTATTTATAGTCTTTAATTAAAATAGAATCTGGAATGTCTGTGTCCATGAACACTTTCCTAAATTCTTTGATTCCATTCACAAGATAATAGTACTTGGCTTAAAGTATATTTGATCTTTCCAGGAAAAAAAAACAAACCAGGAATAAAAACCAAATACTATGTATTCACTGAGAACTGCTATCTGCCAGAACTGGTGCCAAGATACCCAAAATATTTTAGTGACTGTGCTTAGATGTCAGTCTTGGTTACAGATGTTTGTATCCTCTCACTAGGGTTTTTCTCCATGAGGATCAGGCTAGCAACAGTTGAAGCTGCTAGAAAGAGTTTGCAGCTCATGTAGTACCATGGTCAGAGCTTGATCCAAAGTCTGTCAGTGCACTTCAAGAATTCCCTTGCACAGCACCAGATCCTAGGCAGAGCACTAAGCAGAGTAGGTAATGGCATTAAATATGGCTGAAGGAGTGGGAAAAAAACAAAGGCTGTACCAAGGGGAAAAAAAAAAAAAAAAGGTGAGGAGTGATCAAAAGAAAAGAGCTTGGAACTTGAGACAGACTCACTACCATTTAGAAGATATGTTCTCTTGTCAGCTTGATAGAAATTATATCATTTTGTGCTGTAAATTAGAGAGGCAGATGAACACATTTTGCCTATTAAAAATCTACTTTAAATTACATTTAAAAACACAGAGCAATGACATACATGTGGAAATGCACCGTTTTTTGAGTATTCTTTTGTCAGTGCCTCAGGCAGGCAGATATAGGTCCACTCCAGAGTGTTGTAGTTTAACCCCAGTTGGCAACTAAGAACCATGCACCCTCTTGTTTACTGCCCCGCACCCTCCAGTGGGATGGCAAGAATTGAAACAAACATAAAACCAATAGGCTGAGATGAGAGAACAGCTTAAAATTTGAAATGAAGTAAAATATGGTACTATTAGTACTGTTACTAATTGTAATGAGAGGGAAGATAAAAAGAGAGAGGAATAGAACTCAAGACAAACAAGTGATGCACAGTACAATTGTGCATGACCCACTGACTGATGCCCAGCCTGTTTTCGACCAGTGATCAGTGGCTCCCAGCCAATTAATCCCACTTTATGTGCTGAGTATGACATTCTCTGGTATGGAATATCCTTTTGGCTAGTTCAGGTCAGCTGTCTTTGCTGTGCTCCCTCCTGGCTTCTTGTGCAGCTCCTCAGTGGCAGAGCATGGGAAACTGAAAACTACTTAGCAACAACCAAAACATGAGCGTGTTATCAACATCATTCTTATGCTAAATGCAAAACACAGCACTGCACCAGATACTAAGAGGAAAATTAACTCTATCCCAGCTGAAACCAGGACACTGAGAGATTATTAAAGATGAACAGTTGCCAGTTGGACACCACAAAACGAGGGCCAAAAAGTTATTGCTGAAGACACAGGTGTGTCTTTAGAGGTCATAGAATTTGGACAGGCAATACAGACTTGTCAGACACCATAATCAGTGATGAAAAATTGAATTTCAAAATAAGACAGCCAGTATGCCAATATTTTCCAAATTTTTCAGCCCTAGATATTTTAGAAAAGGCTACTGAGTCTTCACATGGAAGGGACCTCTGCACATTTCTGCACACTTGAAGGAATGAGTATGATCTAAGTATACAAATATGTTATTTTTATTTGGCACGTCAGTATGAATTTTTTCTGTGGCTATGCTATGAAAATGAAAAAGAATCTCTTTTCAGTCACTTATATTAAGACTGCAGGATTCCAAGAGGATTCCAGTGCAGATATAGTCATCAGTATTGTAGTTTAAAGTAATAGAAGTAAAGATGAAACCAACTCACAATATCTAAAAATTGTCAGTAGAACAAGGTATTACTTGATGTTCTGGAAAGAAGAACAAAAATTTATGTTATTTTGGACCACCAAAGATTCCTGTAAAAGTAATAAGGAATTATCTATAATTCCTTACAGATTAAGGAGAATGGAGAAAAAAATGTCTGATCAGCTACTACATCACTACCATTCAATGTGTTCTGAAGGACAACATTCTTTATTATGACTTTCTAGCACTTAAATTCTTTAAGACGTAAGTGAAAACCCTTAGCAGTAGTTCTTTTAGGAAGAAAAAACTATGCTGAGAACAGGCAACAGATTCTAGATGCTGAATTTCAATGACTGCCCTAGCACACTGAACATTTTGTTAGGGTACTGGGGGAAATGTAATGCTTAGAGAAAATATTAGAGGAAGACATTTCATGGGGAAGACTTTAATTCTGTGTAGGTAACATGGTTCTTAGAAATAGGTTTGTCAGGGAACAGAAACAAAAACTCCTACTTTGTATGTCCTATTGAAACCAAAATAATTTAATTCAAATTTCAGCTACTTTCTATCCACAAAAAGACCAAGAAAAATTTAGAAAAATAATTTTTTGGAGAAATTGCATGGGGATTACTTTTGAATTACAAGTACATTCAAGAAAATTATAAGATGATTGAAAATAATTCATTAATAGATAAAGACTGAAATAATTTAATACATTATTCATGATATATTATTCTCTCAGTTCCCTTGTTGATGACCTTCTGGTTACAGATTTTTTACAGTGCTGGTGGAAGCTATTCTTTATAAATGAATATCCAGAATTCTTGATATAGTTAAAATAATAAAATGTGGACATCATTGTACACAAAAAGCATGTTTTATCTTTTCCAGTGATAATAAAACTTCTTGCATCTTGTCAAACTGGTATTTTTTCTGATTTTTATCAGTGAAACTAAGCTTAGAAAAGTGTCTTTTCACCTCAGAGGCAATACAGATTCCACTTGTTTTTCTCCATAAATTTGTACTTTTAAAATAATTTCCTCAAACACTGTCCTAAGTGAGCATTTCATGGTCAAATGGCATTTCATTCTGTTTAGTTTTTATCAACGGTTTTAGCACACCGTTGAAGACACTATGCATACTGAGGAAACAAGTATTTTCAGGAGGACTGGCTGGGTGAAAGCCTGGCTTCCCATGGATTCCTATCCTACATTCCTACAGCACCATGCTGTAAGGAGTCTGGTTTTCTTTCCTGTGTCCTGAGACTTCCCCTCCCCAGTGGCCTTAGCCCTCCCCAGGTCCTCAAGGCATCTCCTTCCCCATGTCTGCATGCAGTTCTTCTCCACTAATTCACTTTTACTACATTTTGACCTCACTCTAGCATTTCTTACAGTGCCACACAATGACCCAGATTTTTAAGGTCCCTGATAAGCCTTCTACAGATCACAAATTTCCTCGGTTCCCTCTTCTGTCTCCAGCTACCAGCTGAACAAGAGACAGCATCTTGTGTGGGTGATTCTGTGCTGCATCTGTGCTTATTAACTTCACAGTGTTTATTTACTGCTTTCTGAAGAGAGAACATCTGTGCATATGCTGCAATCTTCTGTCATTGGTGGGTAGGGATTGATTTGGATTTCTTGCCTCTTCAGAGTGGCTGCTTTCCTTGAAACAAGAAAAATTAGATATCTCCGAGACACTCTTAGAGTGTTGGTTAGATTTGGCAAAAGATAGCCAAGATGATAGGGAGATGGATATTTGAAGAGCAAAAATGCATAATAAGGCTACTCATTTTAGGAATCCAGGCTCAAATATACTTAATAGGTAGAGAACATTTGAGGCTATTAAGTGTACCAACTACTATCCATTTGTTTCGCACCTCATTTCAACTCTGTCTTTACCATTTTCACCTCCAGTAAAACAGAATAATAGATGGAGCAAACTCTGGGATTTTTATTGGCCAGTCCTCCATCCTTCACTAGACTGCCTTGTAAGTGGACATATGCCATTCAAGTTTTTTGTCTTGTTTTCGTCTCTTCTCTCTCCCCTAATTCCCTTTTGTCTGCCACTGTATAAAGTTTTTTGTAGTGTTCTTTCCTTCTTTCCTAAGTATATGATATTAAAGCATCTCTGTTCTAACCCTTTCTATTGCTGCCTCAGTTCATTCTTTCTGTATTACAGAATGTGGATTCTTGCACTTTTATTCAATAAGTAGCTGTTACCTTTTATTTTATATCCTTGCAAAGCATTTTTCTATTTTAACCATCTATTTTCTCTCCCTGCTCCATTTTTTCTCTGGTTTTTTTTTATTCCTTTCCGTTATCCTTTAGTTTTCTGTATTCTTTCCTTGTCATCCAAGCCCCATTTCCTGTAGTAAAAATCTGACAGGTAAATATTATTGCTACCTTGTGTGCTCTGTTTGATAGATTCTTGTTTGAAAGAACATTACGTTTGTTTACAAAATGCCTGAGTGCTACCAGCTGCTGAACTAACATGAGCAAGTTTTCAAAACTCTGTCTTCCACAAGAAGATTGATTCCTTGCTTCCTATAATACAAAGGCAAAGCAAATTAATAACTGTAAATTAAACTGAGGATTACAAAATTTTTCACTTATAAGATACTTTTCTCCCAGGTATTTTATGTAGATGGGTAAAAGTAAGTGCAACAAGTATTACCTTTCTTGACATGAGAACTTAGATAAGAGCCTAGCAGGAGGGAATTTTTTCTCCTTAATTCCTGTTCTAACTGTGACCCCATACAGCTCTTAAAAAAAAAAAAACAAATCTGCCACAGGTAGTAGCTGCTTAGCCTGATGTACTTCTGAGTAATTTTACTGGTTTTACATGCAGTCATAGGTGAATTAAAGATGTGGTCATATAGGAGATGTCCCTAGACCTGATATTTGGAGTGGCAGTCATTTCTAGACAGATTGGACTTGTAGAGATTGTCCTTCAGTGTCTGAGGGCAGAGGGTAGATGTTTGCATCTATGTGTTTCACCATGCTGTTGCAGGTTCTTTCTATTGATTCCTTTGCTTTTATGTTGTCTTTTCTAGAATGAGAATTTTCTCTCTTATATACACCATTCTCTCTTATACAACACTCTGGTGTTACAATAACAGAAAGTCAAAGGTAAAAGTGCTAAAAATTGTTTTCATGGGAAAACATACCAATTGTATAATTCCCCATCTCCTTAAACTGTATTTACTTTGGTAAAAATTATCACTTTGCAGCATTAGAAATATTAAATTAGAAATGTTAAATACAATCCCAAAGGAATCTACTGGGGCAAATCCCATTAGCCTTGCACTGGGCAAATGTGATGGCAGAATGCACTTCCCTGAGGCTGTAATAGATGGTAATAGTCAAAAAAAGGTAGGCAGCAGTGGAATTCTTCCTTCATACAGGAGCCAGCTTGATCTTAATGCATCTAAGGGTTTGACTGCAATTAATCAGTGTATACACTGGAGCAGCAATGTAATGTTGATGGTTTTAGCAAGGCTACCACTCATTATACTGAGACTGTGCATACAGTTTAAGGTCTGCTGTGGTGCATTTAGAGTGGAGTCTTGCAGAGAAAACACAGTTTGGTTTCTGTGGTCTGCCTTGTCTCATTTTTGCACAGAAAAGAAAGGAAGCAAACAGCAAGCATCCCTTTCAAATCATGGATAAGTTTTCTGGACATACATTGGTTTCCCCCTTATGTGCTAAGAAGAAACTCATTCCTTCAAGTTGTGGGGTTTCAAACTCTGCTATGAATGCCGCTTGGAATTCCCTCTATAAGTGGTACGTGCTAGAGATGTACCCTCTTTCTTTAAAAATTTACAGAGTTCCCTGAGTCATTACTATTCTTTCACACCCCATGGCACCTGCCTCTAGTGGTTATTTGTGAAGAATAGTGAAGGCCAAGAGTTTCTGTAAAGGTGGGCTATGAAACAGTGGTTTTGCTGAGAAAGGACCAGTGCACCAATCACCCAGAACACTCTTTGTGCTACTGATGCACCATGGACTTGCAGCAGTTCTCTGCCTTTCTGTAGCCATGTTGGCAGTGGCAGGAGATTAAGACAGATTATCCAGGAGAGGCACAAGAACCATTATTTATGTTGTATTATCTTAAAGCTGGAGTTTGAAAACAAAAAAAACCTTTATTAGAGCCAGTTACGAAGCAACAGTGTCAGGGCTTTGATATACAAATGGCTGCGGTTGGTGGAGAAGTGAATTTTAAAAACCAGGGGCAAGTGATGGCAATAAAAGACTTTTTTTAAAAAAGGTTGTGTAATTACATTTTTCTTCTAGAATGTGTTTTATTTAGTTTACCTTTGCTACAGTCATTGATTAGAAACATCACACATTTTAAAGTCAGAAAGAGCTCTTGCAGTCGGGTGTTATAATGACTGGTGTAGCACAGGAGCTTGGCTTTGCAGAAGAAGTTTTATTTGGTGTGATAGGTAATATTTCATAAAATGTCAAGTCTTAAGTAAAAATATCCAGCACCAGAGAATCAGCCATAGCTATAGATTGTTCAAGGGACTAGCTGTGTTTACTGTTGAGGACAAAAATGCCTTCCTGCACTATTTGTCACCCTTTAACTTTGTAACCTGTTATTGTAGTTGGAAAAGTTCTCCACTGGCATATTTTATCTCCTCGTGTCTATACTTTCAAACTGTCATCAAGTCACTTCTTAACCTTCTTTTTTCAGTTAAACTAGTTGAATTTCTCTTACTCTAAATCATAGTTCCAAGTTTTAAGATATTCTTGTAGTTCCTTGAATTCCCTCTAATTTGTTCTCCTTTTTCTTAAATCGAGGACATGACAACCAAGCAGAGGATAAGAAAAGCAATCCAGCAGTCCTACTTTCTACTTTAATCTCTTTATGCATTGAAGGTATGTACTAGAACTTTACTTTAGTAGTAGACTGAGAGGTTCTATTTAATTTGCTATCCATCATGACCTTTAAGTCTTTCCCAGGATAGTTTTTCCAAGTATGGAGAATTCTAATCTTCAAATGATCTTCCAGTTCTATCTTTTGGAAGAAGTGTCATTTGCTACTAACTCATTTTCATTTTCATGGCAGATTTTTTTTACAATTTTTAGACCTCCAGTAATTTTACGCTGCCATGAATTGTCTTGTTGAGACTATGTTGTAAAAGAATCCTGCTGTTTGAAAGACTTCAAAGTGTCATTCATGTTTGATGCACTGTCTTGAACTTTGAGAAAGGACTTGCATTCACTGTGAAACATATTAAGGAAGCATTTGACTCAGTGCTGAGTACCTTTAAAGAGGGATTGGCCAATAGTTTGTGCCTTCTGTGATGTGTAGTCATCCTTTTTAATGGCTTCTTCTCTGTAAAAGTCATCTCTTTTCTGACAGTTTCTAGCCCTTCTGCCCATATGTAAAAGCTCAAGACCTTTCAAGGGACTTTCCCCCTCATTTCTTCTGAGTCCAAAGAATAATTTCCCCAAACATCTATTTCATAATTAACCCATTCTTCATGCAGTGTTTTTGTTTCTATCTGTTCCCCATTCCTTTTGTCTTCTGTTCTAGTCCCCAAAGGAGCTTCCTCTACTCACTTCCCTTCTTAGTCCGACAGCACCATGATCTGGAGCAAGGCTGTGTTAGGAGAGGCTACATAGTCAAGGCGTGGAAGAAGGAGAGCATAGAGGGATGCTCTTCTGGAGCCAGCTGAAGTGATTGATCACAGCACACCCAACTGTTTGTCTGCCAGCTGAAATGCACCTCAGGAGAAGAGCTCAGTGGATGTTCCTGCCCTGCTTCAGGCAAAGAGAATGAAGTTAGCTTAAGTCACAGCTAGCCCTGACTAAAATTATCTGTCTCAGTTTGCCTGGGATTGGGGTGCACATACATTTGATTTCACTATGTCACCTCAGGTGCTGGTGTGGAAACAAAACTTTGGGGATGGCAGTTTGTGAAAGTGATGTGGCTGCTGGCAAAGTGCACCTGGATGAATTTGGTCAATCTGAACTGGTTTGCACACTTGACCTTTACAATTCAGCCTGAATGTCTTTGCATTGTTTCTTTACTGCAAATGTTTCTTTACTGGCTTAAAATTATTTGTATTTTTGGTCTAGTTTGGAGCTAAGGATATAGATTCCGCTAATAAAAATCGGATAAAGCTCTACTGTATTCTCAGTTGAATTACTGTATTTGATATAAACTCCTGCAGCTCTGTAAATAAATGAAGAAAGAATAAGTAACAGAGATAAATGTGTGAAAGTATGAATGAAAGAATGAAATGAACTTTTCCAATTTAACAAAGCAATTGATTTAAAATTCATGAGGTGAAATGTGTGCCATTCTTGAAATATAGATTATGTACCAATTTAATCAATGGGTTGATTACAAGTTCTCTTTGAAGGAAGGACTTAAGACTATGCATGAATGCATGCTTACCTTCAAGCATAGCAGTGTTGTTATTTCTTGAATGCTTACATCAGGCATATTCTTATATGCTGGAACACAGCTGCAGCATGCAGCACTGAGTCTAGTTACAACTTGATGCTGCTATAACTTTATGTTGTCCTCATCTTGATACAATAAAATAGTAGAGAAGTTATTAGTCTGAATAACACAGGTCAAAGCATTTTAATAAAATAAAATGTTTATATCTTCAAACTAAATGAAGTTAAATTGATTGTTTAAAGAACATCTGATGGGATTCTTGTATAGTTTAAAAATAACAGATATTATAAAGTGTTTTACATTATTTGTATTTTTAAGGCAAGAAGAAATTCTTACTCCGTAAATGAAGCAGCGGATGATTTAGCCAGAATGAAAACCAACCAAAATCACCACAGAGGACAGGAACCCAAATAATCAAATTGTCAAATAAACAAAAGTAAAGAGCTAAAAGCATGAGGTTACTATAAGCTATTTTCGATAATAACCCTCCCACTCCTTGAAAGAAGAGAGAAAAATCACTAGTCTCTTTATAGAGTACATCAAATCTCATTTTGTTCTAATGTGTTAAAGTGCACATTGAAAAAGGCAGAGTTGACTCCTGGGGAAATAATGTTAAATCAGTTCGGAAAAACGAAGTTTGGAAAAAGACTCTTTCATTTTCCTTTTAGTATTGCAACAAATGTATTAATCTGCCTAGATAATCTGGCATTTTAAATAACTTCACTCTTAAGCTCTGTCAATTTGATCTCCCAAGGTTAATTGATTATTTCTACAACAGTCGTGCCAGAAAAGATCAGAGCTCTTACATCTTTCCATTAATCCTTGCTGTTCAGGGAGAGGGTGCAAAGTGAGAGCACCACCACTGGCTTAAATCTTTGCAGGTTTCTTATTTCCCCCCACCAAAGTTGTATCATGTCTGATTAGTTTCACATCACGGCACTCCATTTCATTCGTTTCACTGACATGGCATTTCAAGTATGGTTCTAATGATGGGAACAGCAAATCTACCGCCAAGCATCCATTGCTGGTTACCACCCAAGTGCCCTAACCCCCTATTAAAAAGGGTGCTTGAGTCGAGGGTAGGAAAGGAACAGTGGAAAATTGACCTGATTTACCGGGAGAAAAGTTTTGAAACATCGCTCCCCTAAAACTGACTTTCAGCATTTTGCTGCGGTAAACAACCATCAGCATGCGACACAGCCTCTCCGGGCTTTTCGAGAAGAGACAAGCTTTATCAGCAATTGCTGTCGCAGTCCTTCTTTGCAGTGGCATAGGCAACACAATGGGGGATTAACCCTCACGAAAGGCACTGGGACTACTCATCAGTTGAAAAACAGAACCTGGTCAAACG
Source organism: Cisticola juncidis (assembly GCA_013400215.1). NCBI lineage: Eukaryota > Metazoa > Chordata > Aves > Passeriformes > Cisticolidae > Cisticola > Cisticola juncidis. The sequence goes on along the minus strand of VXBR01002036.1, from coordinate 1,384,765 downwards.
ACAGCTTTTAAATCAGCATTAAAACTGCTGGCATAAAGAATCCCTTAAAAAAACAACCAGACAAAAGCCCTGCTGTGGTTTTTGGGGGACCCTAATTTATCTGAAATGATGGCAAATTGTGTTTTCCTGTCTGGAAACAAAAATATTTCCAGCCCGTGAAAAGGCTGAAAACAATCAGAGGACAGAGATTTGTTTCTGTTATCATCCTCTTCTCTTGTTTTCCACCTCTCCTCTTCTCTCCTTTTCCCATGATTTTGTCTGGCAGTTTCACCTATTAGCAGTTTCCCCTTCCTTTTGTTTTGAATGTAAATGAAGATCTGACTGGCTTGAAGAGATGTTGGTTTAAGAAACACTTAACAGCGAGGCAAAAGTCTCGGTTAGTGGCGCTCTTGTGAATGGAAATTGCAGCGGTAAAATTACCAGCCTGGAGGTGGTCAGTTTGGCCCTCTGAGAATGTGGGAAGTCTAGCAAAATGTGCTGTGTTCTCTTCATTTCCAGGTAAAATCATTACTGTCTTAAAATCTGAAAAAAGGGGCCACAGCTATATTTAAGTAATCCTGGAGGTGTCACAATCAGCAGGATTTTATCAGGTTTAGTGTATTAAATGATACAATGAAATACTAATGACCATCTCCCTTTGCAGTGGTTACACTTATATCAGCAACAGCAAAGTCATTTAAAAAGATCCAGGGCACCAAAATTAAAACATGTGTAAATTAAACACATGTGAAGTGCACAATATGTGGCAAATTAATACAGAAAATACTGAGAAATGTGCATCTTCAGGGTTTGCCTACACACCATGATGTGACAGGTATTATTGCCCTTTGTACAATTATTTAAACCCTGTAGGAATTCCCAGTGTCAGAGTATGTCAGCATACTGTTATTAGACAAGTTTAATTAGGATCTACCCTGCTGCTCCTAACAAGTATTTAATTAACTTCTAGGCAGGGTAATTAGCTTTAGATTGTGGCTGATTTTCTGCCTCACCTTCTGTTGACACTTGGCCTACTGTAAGGCAGCTTGCTTTCCTGACAGTGTAATGGATAGTAGCTCTGGGAAGACTAATATCAAGGCTGACTAGTCTAATAAAAAAAAAAAAAAAAAAAAAAAAAAAAGAAAAAAAAAAAAAAA